>WKFP01015081.1:1500436-1526879 GCA_011057875.1 Pterocles orientalis
TCGGTGGCGGCGCCGGGGGTCGCGGGGCCAGCTGCTGCTGTCCCGCCCGCTGCTGGCAGGGCGTGTGCTGTAACTTCTGCACAGCTGCTGCATTGAAAAAACAAACCACACACAAACCCACTTTTTTTTTTTAAAAAAAAAAAGGTTTTGTGTTTATTAAACGGGGGGCAGGGGAGGGGTCCTGTGGAGGCAATCTCTTCACCCGTCAGGTGAAGGTATGCCAGGGCCGAGGCATCCCGTGGAGGTTATGTTGGTCCCTAGGTAAATAATCCCTGCGGCATGATTTATGTATTGTACAGGTAGTGTGAGATGACAAGAATCGGTATTAAAATGCAAATTTGCATGGCTTTTTTTTTTCCCCTTCGTGCTACTGCCTGACTCGCCTCACACCATGAGCAGTGGTGGTTGAGCTCATGGCCCTTGGCTCTTGGTAAGATCTGGGTCCCTTGCTGCATGAAGAAATACCGTCACCCCGTAAGGGGCTGGCCATTTCTCTTACTTTCATCACTGAAGGACTTCACTTCCTTAAAGCTGTTGTTTTGGGGGCTTGGCCTCTTGGATCAAGGTGTTTGATATCCAGCTTTAATTTAATTTACCTTCTGAGCCAAGTTCATTGTTGTGTTGCCCTGTTGCTGTCCAGATACTTCAGACGTGTATGGCCCGATTTACGAAACATCGGAATGTGCCTCATGTTAAGTATCCCTCACGTATCCATCAGCCAAGAAATTCATAGTAGACTCCAGTGGGAAAGGTTTTTACTTTTTTTAATCAAGTTTACCAGAATGTTACAGTTAAATACTGAATTCAGTGGTTACTGGTAAATGTTTTTTGAGTGGGAAAAGGGAGAAAAAGGTTTGTGTCATCTGCCTCGTTCGGTGTCTACGTAGAGCTTCCTCAATAAATCACATATTTTCTTTTCCGTGTGACTGTACTTCATCCCTTAAGTCGTGTTTTCTATGTAATTAGTGAGGTAGAAGTTTTTCAGGGAGCAGAGAGAAGCAAGATAGCATGTGTTCATATGGGCTAGGATTGTATCTAATTATAGCAATAGCAATGTTTTATTTTTGCAGTGTTAATGTATCTTTTTAATGTCACTTTCTACTTGGTTATTTATAAGAGATTTAAAAAATACTGTTGGGAGGGCAGAGTACCAGTCTCATGGAGCTACTGGTGTTGCTGATCTGTTGTTGGTCCTAACAGACCTTAGGCTGCTTCACCAGCAAAGTGGCTGGTCGTGGAACGTACTTGCCTTCTGTGTGGGCTGCCCAGTACGTCTGTATGAGACATGAGCTTTGCCACTGAATTTCAAGGATTTGTTATTTCCAGTGAAAACTGTAAGATGTCTTTAAAGCTCTGTAGTTTTTTTTTTACAGTGTGCAGACCAAAGGAATACCCTCACCAAAGCATGCGATTTGGTCTGGCTTTTAAAGTGATCAATCTTTTATTGACTTACAGTGGCACAGAGTTCTTTAACCCAACCTTTTTCGCTGTCTTATTTCTGCAGTTTTATGTGAGGAAAAAGCACGCAAGCTGACATACAGAACTGTGATAGATTTTCTTCTCTGCCTTAATCATGCTCTTCTAACCTCTTCGTTGAATAAAAGGAAAGTTGTGCTTGAGACAGAGGCTGTGAAAGAAGAGCTGTGGAACTGTTCGAAGTGTGAGGAATGCTGCTAAGGGAGACTTCTTGAATGGGGAGGCTGCTTTACAGTCCGTTAGAGCAGTGTGCGTTCTCTTCCGTACAGTCCTGGCCTGTAACTGAGGGTTCGGTGTGGAGTATTACAGCTGGACTCACTTCCTGTTCAGCTGTAGGCACATATTGTGTCACCGGTTTTTCTGTCTGCCCTGTGAATCTAATGGGGGTGAGTTCTGGGATTGCAAAGCCTATTGAGGAAGGTTGGGAACATGTGGGGACCTGAGGTCCGGGAAGCACTTAGTGAGCACAAGGGACTGGGAGACAAGACTGCTTTGTCTGTTGCTGATGGTCTGTCAGATAGCCCCATTATCTTCACTACCACCTCATCTCTCCCTCATCCTGTGCTCTGCAAGAGGTTAGATTAGCTTTTTGCTCGTTAACACAACTCCAAGTCAATTTATTTTAGAACACTTCAGCCTGAAACTGTGGGAGTGAAAAAAAGTAGAAGGATGAAGGATGAAACAACTGCAAAGAGGAAGAACAACAGCAAAACAATTCCATTTGAGTGCCAACAAATTGTTCGCATCATTTTTTATTTGCTTGAGAAAAGCTGGGAGATAACAGGAGTAAGCAGTAAGGCTACAGAGAAATGAGTGTTGTATTTTCTGTAGAAATGATGCTTATTTCACCCTGATCTGAGGGTGCTGGTGGGGGTCATTCTTGAAGCTACCTGGTTTATTTCAATACTATAATGAAAAGGTCCTTTCTGGAAGAAAGACGGACATCGTTCATTAACCATTAATTTCATTCATCCTACAATCTCCTGGGCACTTATCACGTAAGTCAAAGCTCTTGATTCCAGTTACCTCTGCAGAACAGGCAAAAGCATTATGGGAGCTGTCATAAAGTGTTCGTAGCTTTGTTTCCCTGACACTTAAAAACAGAATACAATGCCATTTTCCTTGCTTCTAGTGTTTCTGGCGCTTTTATTGTACCAGTGCTGGCGTTCCTTTGGTGCCTTGGTGAGCTAATTTGACTAAACCAGCAGATTATTGCTTTTTTCTGTATTCTGATTGTTTTCTTTTGCTGGGATTGTTTTTCTTTGCTCTAATGAGCTGTACTGGCTCATTGCAAGCTTAGATAAGTGCTAAAGCTGACTCAAGGAGAGGATTGAGGGGAGAGTGAATAGGACCACCCTCTTTAGCAGTAATGATCTGTTAGATTGGCTTAGTTGCACATGAAAATTTCTACTTCTGTAATTATCTCCATGATTGTGTCAGTTGGGGAATTTGCAGAGTGGGAAGGTGGGTAGTAAGAGAATTGCTGAGGGATGAATTCCTAACTCCTTCTGTGCTGTATGTAGTGAATTGAGGCTATAGGGCTGATAATAGTGAAGAACTGAAAGCGTGAGGCAAGATGTAGTCTCTAATTTGATAAGTCTAAAACTTCTACCATGTTAAATGTGCGATTCATTATTCTGTTTTCTGTGTTCAATATGTGACCATTAGTTTGTATGAAGCAATGGAGACTTTGTTGTGAATAAATGTTTTTTTAATGCTGTTTCTTGCTGCGTTGCTAATTTCAAAGTGCATTTTTTCACCTTTTCTGTGCATGAGAGGTATGATACTGACTTTCAAGATGGGAAGTGGAGACGTACAGAAGGAGAAACAAGGGTACTCGTTGATCTTCTTGCTCAGTGCTTAGATATGTGGGACCTGATGTTTTGGAGAACTTTAAAAAGGACTTCATGTTTTTTACCTTTGTTGTAAGTTCATAGTCAAATCTGAATGGAGGGCCTCTAGATGAGGTGAACTATTTAGTTCAAGTGACCTGCCTTACATCAGATTGAAGCCCTTCTGATGGAAGAGTAGAGTACAGTTTCCCAGGGCAGCCTTCCATTACAAGCTGTGAGACCATCCTCTCCCTTCCTGCTGTCCATGGGTATTTCACAGCATGCACTGCAACTTCTGAAAAACTAAGTAGAATCCTGTAGACCAGCAAATGTTAAATGAGGTGTAGTCAAACCCCTCTTGGGGAAAATCAGTCATGAGCTGACCTCCCAGGGTGTAGCTCCAGGTGGACCTTGAAGGTTTTTTAAATGTATGTCAAAACACAGGTTTTTACATATGATTTATTACCAGATAGAATTTGTAATTTTTAATAGAAAACATGTCTAGGTGAATGTCCTAAGTGTATAGGAATAAGATCACCAAAATGAGAGTCTGTACAAGGTCAGACCAAGAGTGCATGTCTTCTGCGTTTTGATGCAGCCAGTAGGGACAGGATCTTCTTTACTTTTTCTGTTTGACACTGCCACTGTACATAGGTTTTGCAGGATAGAAGCTTTGTTACTCAAGAAAGGTGCCTGGATGTAGGTGTAGACTGAACTACCTTTCGAATGTTACTCTGATTCCTAACCTTCTTCAGGGGACAAGCATACTTCTCTCTCCTACCCAATTTCTTGTGTGGGTGGGTACTGCAGTACCACCTGCTGGAAAAGAGCCTGGTGTCACAGCCAGACTGCATACATCTGTGTACATGGAACTGCTGCTTGCTGGCCATTTCTACCACCGCTGTCTCTGGACACAGAAGACCAAAAGGTCTTTTCTACACATTTATGCTATCTTTCACAACCTTATGGGTGGAACTACTGCTTCCGTTCTGTGATGTGGCTCTGAAGTGATCATGATGTAAAGGATTGCTACACAGATGCAAAGAACTGAATATCTCAGCACCAGTCAGCTTTGCACTTGACACTTTGAGGACTGTTAGGGAGAGGATGTGAATCCCAGAGGACTCTGTCTTCACCTGCATTTTGTTTTCCTTTTTTCTTAATAGCTGGTCCTTCTTATTTTTCGAGCCTAGAAGGCAGCTGCTCTCTCTTCTCCAGCTTGCAGATAGATAGTCCCCTATTTGCTTCCAAACATGGTGGTCTTGTCTATGGATGCAGAGTTGCATGAGCTGGTGTGACTTCAGTGCTCAACTCATCTGACCGTTGCCAGCTTAGGAAGTTGAACTGGTTCATCTGGGAAACTAGCCTATCTAAGAAAAAAAAAAAATCCCTTTTCTTCCAATTCTGCGAACTGAAGCAGTCCACCAAGAGACTGGGTTCCTGTTTTAGCAAGTGAGACCATGATTATGAGATCATGGTGCCAGTCTGAACCATCACTGTAAAATCTGACATTGCAGTGGGCTGGTAGTTTAGGGTTTGAAACTGATAGTTTAGGCTTTTTTCCTGCTGTGTGTTCCCTGCCTCTACCCTAGATCTACAGATTTGTGCAGCTACAGGGTGAGTTGGTTATTGAGCTGTTTTGGGAAGTGAGAGGAAGCAGGAGTGGATCAATGGAAAACTGAGCTGCATGATGACTAGATCTGCACCAGGGAAGAGAAGCATGGAGAAAAGTACGGCAGACTGGAGATGCATCAGATTAAGAACAACATGAGACAGCACCTTATGCCTTATTACTCATTCTTGCCCAGACATTATGATGCTGAAAAATGCTTTTCTGATTCATCTTGTGCTCCTTGTGCATATTTCTTTTTGAATTATCTTTCTTTACATAGCCCTTCTATTTCATAGTGTCATCTTCATCTTCTGCTAGACTCTATTGTACAGCTTGAGGAGCATTGCCCAGTTAGCTTCAAACAGTGTTCAGGTCCCTCTCTCTCCCTTAGCCAGTCATCTGAAGCTGTACCCTCCTCCATGTTAAGAATTTTTTTTTTCTTTCTTCCTGTCCCTTGAGCAAGAAAGATGGGGCTCTTGGCTCCTAGAACTGTTTCCTGGAGCAAGTGGATCATTGCACAGATACTTGTTGTGTTTTCTGGAGGACAGTTGCGAACAACTCCAAACAGCTCAGGAAAGGCCCTACTGGTTTGGGAGAATTCTTCAAAAGACTGTGGGAGAAGTTCCAACATGACATGTTTTTCCCCAAAGTTGACAGCAGAGGGCTGGCTGGGAATGGGCTCTCCAAGAACTAGAGTGCTGGGAGGAGGTACAGAAGCAACTAGCTTCACCGTGGCTTCCCAGGGGAGGGTAACTTCTTGAAAACGTCTGCTTGCCAGAGGGTTGTGCCTGTTAGCACAGGCCTGGAACATAAACTCGTAAGCGTGTCTGGATGTTTGTCCAGAGGTGCGTCTGCACAGTGTTCCCCACAGTGGTTCCTCACAGCTTCTGGTTCCAAGAACATGCTACGAAGGAACTGGTGCCTGCCCAGTCATGGAGGAGCTTTCTGGGCTGGGCCCTGTGTTGCCGTATGAGTGCACCCTGCTGGAGAAGTGCACATCACTGGCTGGGAGCTGCTGCGATGGAGTGACTTCTCTGTAGTGCAGTAAGATTTACAACACACCCATGCTAAATATTTACTTAATGTGAGGCTGCGGAACGGGAAAAGAGCATGCGGATGTATTCACTGACAAACATAGGGTCTGAAGAAGTGTGGAGAGCTAAGAAAAACTGCATTCGCTTTAAAGAGTGTGCGTGTTTCAGCTACGACTAAGATTGGTGAATGCAAAATTGTTACGCGTGCATCACAGTTATTTGTTTGTAATTGAAGCATGTTCTATGAGTTTTAACTAAATACTTTTTAGATCTTGTTAACACTTCAGTTTCTAGGAGTCACTTTTTCAATCCAAAATTGTGTTAGAATAACGTATTTGTTTTGGATTTTGCAGATTGCCTTCATGACCTTGACTCTGTTTCCCATCCGACTCTTTTTTGCTGCTTTTATGATGTTGCTGGCCTGGCCTTTTGCATTCATTGCTTCAATGGGATCTGAGGAGCAAGAACTTGAAAAGCCCCTCTCCTGGTGGCGAAAGTGAGTCACTGATGGTGGTGAAATACTGAGAGAATCATTATTTGGTTCAGCAGTTTGAAATAGAGAAGATTGGAAATACCTGATATCTGTCCCACAGACCTGCTTTTCTATTCAAAAGAAAAAATATAAAGTTATTATTTAAACAATTTCCTCAAATAGGAAACTAAAAATATCTCACCTATTCGATTTACCAGGTGATCCAAGAAAAACTAGTCATCTCTGGCCTCTTTATTGAGGATGTGGTGTGAAGCTTTATTGTGACAGCCTTCAATTTCAATTGTTCTCGTAATGTCAGCTTCGTGTTATGAAGATAGACACTATGGAATGTGTCCAGATTTCATATTTAAAATTGTTTTAAACTGCTTCTCCCCATTGTTTGCTATCCTGTGATGAATTGACAAAGCTTCTGTTGATTCTCTGAGGGTTTGCCCCGTGCTTTGGTGCTTATTAATAAGTCTGTGCTTGCTTTGATAATGGAATGCTAATTAAGATAGAGTGTAAGATAATGTTCATCCATCCATGAAAACTGCTGCTTGAGGAGCAAGGAAGGAGGAGTGTATCACCTCTTCACTACAGAACTTTAAAATCAGGAGCTGGCACTAGCATGAGGGAAGCTGTTTTTTATTTTGCATCACAGGAGGGAAGGGGGTTGAGAACCACAGAGGCATGTCACTTTACATTTCATTTGGAATGATATCAGTATAATGACTAAAGGAATAATGGACTGCCTTCAGTCTTGCATACAGTTATTTTGGAGCTTTTTAGATTGTACCTCTCCTATTTCATCCAGTTTTCAGTGTCACCCTGCTCTCCAGCCTCTAGTCCCTGGGAGTGTAACAATTTGTGGTGTTTGGTTTTTGTACTCTATTGGTTCAAAGTAAATGTTTCTTTTTTCATGACTGTCAGTTTAAAAAACAAGGAAACAAAACCACACACACAAAAAAAATTAAAACACTTTAGGAGGAGGTGGGGAAAAGGGAAGAAAGTAAAATATTTCCAAAGCTGCCAGGTGTGTTCTGTAGGAATCCCCACTTTTGAGAATCTCTGCCCTCCGCTGTTTTGTTTGGGTAAACTCAAACCCAGAATCAGAGTTGTTCAGGATTCAGTTTATTAGAGCTTTTTTGGTGCTACTAGGAAGCATTATTAGACATTGTATAGAAGAAACTCAATAGTCATAGTCTGAATCAAAATTAATTTAGTGATAAAATAAATGCCAATCTTATTGTGATTAGAAAGCATTAATAGTCAGGTGTGAAATTAAATTGAATGGCATCTTACCTTGAAATTGGTCTTAAATCTGCTGACAAAAAGAAAACAAAAGGGCTATGCAGTGTTCCTGCTCTGTTTAAGCAACATATCCTATCTGTACTTTTGTCATGCTTAAAGTTTTTCTGTAACATTTTTCTATTTATTATTTTTAAGGTATTCCTGTGGCAGCATAACTGTTTTCTCAACTCTTTGCAGGATAGTGGATATTTTGCTGAAAGCAATCATGAGAATGATGTGGCTTGCTGGTGGATTCCACTGGATAAATGTAAAAGGCAGACGGGCATTGCCAGCAGAAGCAGCAATATTGACTGTGGCTCCCCATTCCTCGTACTTTGATGCCATTCCAGTTACTATGACCTTCGCCTCCATTGTGATGAAAGCAGAAAGCAAAGATATTCCTGTTTGGGGAAGTAAGTTTGCAGATACTTAATTTTTCAAGAACAATTTAAAGTTATTATTTAGGAAGTTCACTGGTTGTGTATGAGAAGGCCTGAAACACAAAATTTTGCTATAATATATGATGAGACTTTTTTTTACTGGTCCACTTTGAATGTCAATAGAAAAAATTCTGGGGATGTGGGTTTTTTTCCATTTCTCCAAAGCTGAATCATTGTACAAAGTCAAAACAATCCTACAAAACTCATGGTTAAATTTGCAGTGAAACTGCAGCATTTTAAGACCTGACAAATAGAAAAGCAAATTAGGATGGGGCTGTAGAAGCAAAGGGTGAGGCTATAGAGAAAGTCTACCAAAACTTCTTTCTTGCTGCTAATTGGGGGACCATCCCAGAAATGTGTTCTAGTAAATTTGTCTTCTCGGAATGGTACCCTGCCTTGAGGGAGTGCTGCTAGCCCTTCATGCATTGATAAATTTGTTTCATCCAGGGTATGAGAGGTGAGCAAGAGCAGATTGTTGTGTGCTCAGATTTAGTCATAAGAAGCGCAAATGCCCAAGTCACTACTGTTTGAATGCTATCTTTGGAATTATCCATGTAGATTCTCACGAAGTCTTGAGAGACACTTGTGATTTTTTTGGTACAGTTGTGCCAAAAAAATGTGTAAGCTTTTAGGCTTGTGTAGACTTCTGACCAAAGTCTTTGTGGAAGCATTTTGGTGAAACTCGCCATGTTGTGTCTAGGGACCAGCAAAGTTCAAAGTATCTTCCTGTGTCTCATTGTATAGATTTTAAGGATAGTATAAAAAGGACAAAAGGTTTTGTTTTGGCCTTGGGTAGGGACTCTTTAATTTAAAAGTCTAAACAAAAGCTTTGAGTTCCTTTGTAACTATGTGGAATCAGGCTGTTGGTGTTGACATCCTCCTAAAATTCCATTATAGGTGTATCCAGGCCAACTTGGGCTTTAGGAGCAGAACAGCCATAGAAACAGGGGCAGATTTATCTTCTTTCTCAGCTGACTTAATGGACTGTTTAATAATTGCTAGCTCAGCAAAATAAAGAAGTCCATGTGGAGCTCTCCTTGACTTGCAGCTGGACTGTTTGGAGGACCCAAACTAGATGAAGTAGCTCCAGGCCATGTTGTGTTACTGAAATGTGATGAAAAAGACAGAATGGCATTTGACAGAATGCTGTAACAGCTGCTTAACTATCCCACGTAATAGATTCGGTGGAGGCTAGTGGGAAGGCCTGAGGAGAATCTGTAGGGATATGGAGGTGGTTGTTACACTGACTGTAGCAGAAATGACGTGTATTGAGTAGTTCAAACTATTTCCTATGTACCTAATTTAATTTTAAGGTAACTTTCTGAAGGATTTATGTGAAAGTCTAGACGTACTGTAATAAATTTTAAAAATTATTCACTTGATTTTGTTCATGTGTGAGCAAAACCAGTTACAGAAAAATAGAAAACCCAGAAAACTACATATAGTGATCTGATGGACTGCTACTGGAATGTACAGTGCAGTCAGGTAAATGAGTGTTTTGTCCCATATAGCTGCATTCACTTTATGTTATGTAGCCACAAAAATTACGTAGTCCCTTATGAAGTGTTCAGAAAAATGCCACGGAAATGAGGTATGGCAAAGGTCGTAACTGGGATCCAGAGTTCAAAAATCTTTTTTGTATTTAGAGTAATACTTTTATATGAGCAACATTAATTACAGCAGTTTGTGTTATTAAAGTAAATGAACCTTAACAGAGAGGTAAGTAATCATGGTAATTATTAGTTTGGCTTAAAATTTAGTGACAACTTTCCAGTGGAGTGAATTTGTGATTTTTTTTTTCTTTTTTTTTTTCTTTTATGGCTTGAAAGAGGTTTTCTGTGAAGTAGATGGTACTGGCTATCCTCTCCTCCTTTAAGCTACTATTTTAATTCCTATGTTATTTACACTTCTCTACATACAGGCACACACAAAAATGTATTTTGGGTTATTGAATCACTGGTGTTCCTCTTATTCTGTCTTTGAAAAGGTGGTAATGTTTTTCTTGGATTGTGTGGTGAATTGTCAGCACTCTAGACATTCATCTAGAATTTATCCCAGAGATGTCAGAATTGGTTTTTATGTTGCAAAATCTTGCAAGCTTGTTGAACTGTCTCCAGTGAAGTTTTGCAGACAGCCATTTATAATCCTAACCTTGCTGTTCCTTATATGAGCCTTGTTAATGGTCATTCAGAATCGTCTGTGAAGTTTTGGATAAAGTACATTTACTTAACTCTGTAAGCAGAATTCAGCATGTAAAAAATGAAGCAGCAGAGGAAATTTTATGATAATTTACAAGGATTGAGGACTTTGGCTGAAGAGTAGATTTTCATCCAGAGTAGCCAAATGTGACATAAATAACTTGGCTTTTTGATGTAATGACCATGTTTATCAGGACATTGTACGTTGTGTATCGGAGGGATCGGGTGCTTTAGCAGGCACAAAAAGATCTGATTGCTAACTGGTTAAAAAGTTTGGTTCCGAAAGTATTTTAATAGGTTTTTGGAGCAGCTGCCTGTATTATTGTACCCTTAGTTTGCCAGTCATGGAATATTAAGCTTTTCGTCCACTTTTAAGTCCAGATGATTAAAAGCCTGTTCTTTATGGGATTGGAATTATTCCACAAGTGTGGTTGTATGTGAGTGTTTTATTGTTTTCTAACCTGAAGGCAGCTCTCCTGGACCACAAAGTCTGATTTCAGAAGCAGACTGAACTCTTGTGATTCAGACTACTTCCTTCTTTTTAGGAAAGCAAAGTAGAAAAGGAAAAAAAAAATTTAAAAATGCTCTTTTGCTCTGACAGAAGAATTATGACCTCTTCAGTTAGCTGTCAATAATGAAGAAAATTACCCACTTGGCGCACACACCCTAGATTAACAAACTCTGGGGAGGAACAGCTTGCCCAAATATAAGCAAGATGTCATCAATCGTAAAAAAACTCAGTATCTGTTTAAGTAGAGAATGCCAGAACAGACAGGGTACATCGCCTCAGTGCTGGAGGAGGACATGCATTTCTGCACAGTGGCTTTCCAGAGTTTTGGTAGTTCATTGGATCACTTTAGTGTAAAATGTGCAGCCCAGGGAAGATGACATCCATAAATCTGTTGCACCTGACATTGGCTGAAGAAGTTAAATCACTTCATTCATCAGTGCAGGTCCTTAAACTTTCCCGTTTTGTCTATTGGACCTCACTTCAAGTCAGGAGAAGCTCTTTGCATAAATTCTGGATAGTTATACTTCGCTGCCTTATATTTGTCTAGTAAAGAAACCTAAGTAAAAGTTACTTTTCGTTGCTGAAGTGGTCAGTGCTACTGCAGAAATACTTCAGTAAGAAGGAAAAGGGATTTGTCAGTGAATATGATTTGGCGGGGATTTTGACAACTTTTGCGATTCAAACATTGTGATCTCTACTTTTGAAAACTAAGGTTATAAGCTAATTTACACTTTAAGCAACTTCTCAATGTCTGTAACCTCCGCCTCTGAAAAAGAGAAGAAGTTGGTGCCTGTGAAATGAATGGAGGGGTTATGTTAGCTTAAGTTTATGAACGGGAAGGAGGTCACTTGTACTTGGCAAAATACAGAAGAGCTGTAGAGGCAGGGAGAATCACAGTATGCTGTAAAAACTCTCAGTTCTGTTGTTGGCATTTTTTTCCACATCTAGTAAACTTTTTTGATTTGTTTGTTCACACTCATCTTGTGAAAGTGCTTTGTAGGCCTGTCTTGAGCATCATTACTAAAGATGAGAAATAAGTAATTCAGTGGGAAATAGTTATGCTCTGGTAGCTGGATGTTTTCATCTCGGAACTTAAAAGATGCCAAATTACTTACTCACAGCTCTGTTATGCAACTTCTCCTCCAGTCCTTCACCCCAATTGGCCCCACCCCCCCATACCTTCAAAAGCACACAAGGAAGAGAACTGTGACAGACCCATAGTTCTTCACTGAGGATCTTGCTTTTCAGTACTTCTGAGATTCATCAACACAGTCCTTAAACCCCTTTTGGAAAAAACTGCTGTAAAGTTAAGGCATCATAGATTGCTTCTCTTTATACACTGTAAATCTGCAGCTTAAACAGCGTTAAGGTCACCAGCTTGAATGCTAACATGCTATCCTGTGTTGGCCTTGTAGCCTGCCTTGAGTACACAAATGAGCTCCCCAGCTATGAGGAGTATCTTAAAGTTATTGCCAAGCTTATCTATTGTATCCTCTCCTTTAAAAACGTCTGTTTCAGAATTCAGTGTTTCCTTCATGGGTCCTGCAATATTTCAGTCCTCACTGGAGCTGTCTCTTAGGGAAACTTAAAATAGTTGCACTGTCACCTGTGTATTGTAGATGTGCCTTTATTGTTTGGGTTGGAATCCTGGACTCATTGGATTATTTTTCTTCCCCACCATAAATCCAGTAACAATGACATCTCATTCAGTCTGCTGCAGGAATACCTAAACCACCATCGCTTTTTTTAAGCATCCTAGTTAATATCATTTATGGAAGTTACAGGAAACCTGCAAAGCAACACAACCGCTACGATAAAGTACTTTTCACACTGGCAGCATAAAGCTAAAACATACAGCCATGCCCTCATACAGGTATTGCAAGTGTGAGGGCACACAGCAATGTTTGGGATATGAAAAGGATCTTTGTCCCTTAAGAAGTCCTTAAGGGAAATAGATCACATTTTGTGGTATTTGGGTTGGTCTTTCAAAACTTTGTGTTAAAGCTAAAGAGAACACTGGTTATTTATCTCCCACTCCTGACCTCTCCTTGTCATACCAGCTGTAGGTTTCCTGCCTTCTGTTTGGAAATAGGGAGAAGATCTTTCCCATTAATGCTACCTCTATACCGGGAATACTGGATATCTGTTCTGTCAGGTGGTCCATCTGATAAGCACCTAGTCAAACTTGTAGAAGTTGTTCTCAACATGTGTTTAGGTTTAGTGGTGGGTTCAGGCTTGGGTCAGAAAAGTATATATTTCTGTGTATGTTTGTTGCAGATCTCTTGTAGAGTGTTGTGACTACAATAACACCATTTTCCATGAGAAAATATAACTCCCAAGTGGAGAAGATACTAATTTTTAGTTTTGCGCGTTGATACAATTTTGTGTATTGTGTGTGAGTTTGAGGTTGTTTTCCATTTTTAAGGTCTCTGTGTCAATATATTCAGGATGCCATTTTATTCTGGAACCTTAATGTTTTTTTTTCCCATAACCTTCAGAAGACTTTTGAGCCCCCTGCAGATTTGTTTTCTTCTTTTCTTTCCAGAGAAGAGCAGTTTTCATATTGGATATTACTTCACTAGAAAAGGTGTGAGTTCAGAACTTTGTGTGTTCATTTGAGTAAGGCAAGTCTTAAAAGTTAAGCCCAAGATAGCTCTTTTCAACTTTTAACCCTCATGTTTTTGTAAGCCCTAAATACAGAATGCACAAGAGAACAACTGCTATTAGAAAATTAATCTGTATTTTTCCCGGTATTAAGCATGTTGCACAGTTCTGCTGGTTTCCTTTAGCTGCTCAATACGCCAGCTGTCTGAAGCATTTTCACACATGCTGCTTTTTGCTCCTGCCCTGACTTTGCTCTAGTCCTGCCTATTCCTTGCTTCATCTACTGTCTCCAGGCTTCCCTATGTTTCCACTTCACTTCTGACCACACTCTCGTCTTGTCCACCTATTTGGTATGTTTCTCAGCTGCTCTCTACAGACCTTTGTCCCTGCTCATGACTATTTCTTGCACGGATTGACTTGGTATGGCCTTTGGATTTTCAGATTCCTGTCTATTTACTGAATGTGAAAATATGTGGTGAGAGTAAAGGGCTGTAGCCTTTTGCTCTGTTTTCAAAAGTGGTTATGAAAAGAGTACACAAGGAAAGGCAAGTACTGAGCTCATCTTCCCTTGGTATGTACATCATTCTTACTGATGACCGAGTGTTTCAATTTCACTTAAATTGTTGGACTTAGCTACTAAGGGCCTGGTTATTGGTGTCTTACAGGGTCTTAAGGTGCTGATTAATGCTGAAAGAAGAATTCTGTCAGCTTTTTAGTCTCATCCCTAAGAAAGTAAGACTTAATCACCCTGTCTATCAGGCTAAGATTTGATGTGATGGGTTGAAACGTTTGAAAGAAAGCTGATGGTTTAAAAGATATTAACTTCTTCAAGCTGCATGAATGTAGAGTCTGAACCATGAGAAAAGAAACCACCTTACCTTGAAGCCCATTTCATATAATATAATTCAACAAGCAGGACAAATCCATAGGAAAACAAACTTTCAGTTGTCTGGTTTTTTTCAGCGTACCGTAATAGTTTTTCTTTGCACGTGGCTGTGTTGCCATTTGTGGTGCTGACCATTTGTCAGATAATTTGCTGTCTGTTATTTTGGAGCTTGTTAACATTGCAGTAGCTTGCTTTTGGGAAGATTGTAACGGTAAAGCTCCTAGGTTGACACTGTTTGCCTGTCCAGTTTTCAGATAGAGATTAAATTAGTGGTTAGAGACCAAAAATTGGTAAGTTCTCTATAGTCTGTTTCTGTCATACTGCCCTAAGTAAAATCTGTCTGCTTGCTTAATTTCATATGTTATAAAGACCTTGCTTGCAGCATATCCTCAGATAATGGTCTAGGAGCTCTGGAATTATTTTATTCATTCCTTGGCCTGAGGTAACCTGAATTCCATCATTTAGGCCTAATGTAAAAGAAACTTAAGGGTGAAGGCTGAGGATGTTTGAGTCTTTTTTGTTTCCTTTTACTTGATAATGTGTTTGCTGCAGAATGGTAATTTGCAGCAGTAGGGGCAACTCAGGACTGTCATCACTAAGAAAATGAACAGTTACTAAACCAAGTATGGTTTCCTTTGCATTTTTAGTTGCTTGTTCTGGTTCTGTTTGTTTGTTTTTTCCTGGTTTTTTGTGCATGGTTTTGTTGTGGTTTATTATGGGTTTTTGTTTTTGTTTTTTTACCTTCCAGGCAGAATCTCAGCTGGCCCATAATGACCTGTTTCTCCCCTAGCAAGCATTATTCTTTAGATATTGTGTAAGAGCAGGCATGTAGGAAAGTGCAAGAGTATGGTAGCTTTCTTTGATACACTGTCTCCTAAGCTTCAGCAACTTGGGGGATAAAAGTGGTATTTCAGAGGCTAGCTGAATGTTTGGGAACTTGCTGCATGGTGTGACAGATTAGTTTCACAGAGCCATAGAAAGATTTTGGTGAGTTGCTGGCTAAACTGCCAGTTTACCAGTTACCCAGTGGGGTAACACCAGAACCAGTAGCTTTTGCTACTGTAATTCCTTACACCATTTTTTTCTTCACACTTTAAGCACTGGCTGATCCATTAGTGCAGCAAGTCTATCCTTGACAAAAGAAGGTTATACAACTAGTGTCAGTAAACTCATCTTGTGGTGGTTAGAAATATGAAAACTGTAGAATAGCTAATGATTTAGTGACTCTTGAACCTTTGAATAAGATACAAACATTATTAAAAGGTATTTGAAGATGACTTGCTTAAATAAAAGCATGAAGTAGTGTATTTGAAGATGTTTCTCTTGTCGTGCTTTTTTTGACATTGCAGAAGAGTTAAATATGTTACTTATTATTTTGTAAGTGGACCTCGTTGTCCTTGTGACAAACATGCATGGAGACGATATTGTGGATCGATTTCTGATTCTGGCTCATGCTCGTTTTATGTCTCACTATGTAGAAGAGGTTTCCCACAGAGCTGGGAAGTGAGTGCCTGAGATCTAATTCGTCTAGTATGAGGAACAGGCGAACAGGTCACAGCTCAGAAAAAAAAGTATGCTTTTCCTTTTGATCATGCTGATTCCTCAGAAAATATAATCTGTGTATGGAATATCTTTGGTGTACCTTCAGTGAAGCTGAGCTGTCATAGAAGACAGCCATAAAAACGGTGGCAGTTTGACCCACAGGATGTGTTTGGGAAGCGTTTGCATAAGGGGGTTGCTGCTCCTTTGCTGGGTTGGGGGTGGCTATAGATTTTGTCATTTTTGTTATAGGAGGAAATGGCCTATAGTCAGCCTCAGATGCTTCATTGTAGAAAACTATGCCTAATACATACAATCATGTTTTAACTTATCTGTGATGCATGTGTATTGGTCTATTAAAAATTGAACAAGAACAAAGTGCCAAAATTGTGAAAATGGTTTCCTCACAGGAGTTCATTAAAATATTTCAATAAAATGGCAATAATTCAGCTGAATACTTAAGTTTGCAGTGTAATATAGTAAAATGATGTGCTGGTACTGATTTTTTTTTGTCCAGAGGACTATTGGGTGGGGGTGGGAATCTTTTTCAGACAGAGGGGAAATAAAGGCTGATTTGCTTGTTTTTGTTTTCCCTCCTCTTCAGCTCTAATCAAATACATCAGACCGGTGTTTGTATCTCGGTCAGACCAGGATTCTCGCAGGAAAACTGTTGAAGAGATAAAGAGACGGGCTCAGTCTGATGGTAAATGGCCACAGGTACTGTATACTACTACTGTGTGACAGATGATATTTGGCATTTCCAGGCTTTGAATCTGCTTTTTTCCTTGTGGGATGCTTTAGGTGGTTTGTATGGGGTTGGATTACTCCCCCTCTTTCTAGAAGATATAATGTAAGATTGTTATCTGTACGAAACACTAGCTTTTCATTGCAGTGTGTTTCCAGGGGAGACTGAGTAAGTACAAGGGAATACAGCTCTAAGTGATTCTAAATGGTCAGACCACAGCAGGTTTAGAAAGTCCTCTAAGAAGAAAATAATCAGGTGCTCAGAATACCTGGGGGAGTGTTCTGCATTCTTGCCCTTCTCAAGATTTTGGTATACTGTCATTGTTGGAGATGCGATACTGGCCAAGACAGCCCAAGCAATTCCAATGTTCTAATAACCGGAGTACACCTCTGTTAGACCACTTGATGAAAACATTGCTGGAATAAGTGGCTCAGGATTTTTTCTGCACCTGAAATATGACTGTTTATAGTGTGCCTTGGAAGAGAGTAATGGGAAGGAAGGGATGACTGCTTAAGGTCTTAATTTTCCAGAAGCATATGAATATTTTGAAAACTTGAAGCATTCTTCTTGTGAATTTTTGAAATTAAGATGCAGGATGACTTTCATGGCATTGTTACTACTACAGTGGTTTACATCAGCATACTGGACTACAGAAACATTGTAAGCAGTTATAAACAATGTGACAGAAAGGTGATATATAGCTTTCACATCATGACTTTCATCAATAGATTTCAAAGCACTTTAAAAATAAATGTTCTTGGTTACAGATGAAGAAACTGAGTTGCAGAGCTGAAGAGATTTCCAGACTATCTAGCAAGCTAGTACCAGAGTGGGCAATAAACTTAGTAATGTTAATTCTAGTCCATTGCTTTGTCCCCTTATGATATGTATTTATCTCCTTTAAATGATTTGTTCTGTAGCTCCACAAAATCTCAGCAGTTCTTGGCTTTTTGTTGTCTGAAACTTTTTTTTTTACAATGTAACTTCTTCCTCTGAATTTGGTTCAGCTTGAGCATTTTTTGCTGTGTTAGAATTCTGTTTAGATATTTTCAGCCTCTGTCATTCTGACATCTGTGCTCATGCCAAGTAATAAATGCAAAAAATAAAATAAGTCTGTCTTTTCTTAACCTGTAAGCAGGTAGCTTGGGAGCAGGAATTTTGTTTTGGTGCAAAACAAAACATGATATTTTTATCAGCACCAAAACCTTTTGTGAAAATTCTCTTGTATTCAGAAGTGTTTCTGGTTGCTGTCAGTGTTCCAATGAAATAGAATTATTATTGGAGGTCAAGAAAGGGGCAAATTCACAGATACAGAAAAATATTTTGACTATTAAGACACAACTTTACTTCTTTATTGAGCACTATTTTTTTGACTAACTGAACTGTTTTTCACTGAGGACGTTTTTTACTGTAATCAGTTAACATTAGTTTTGAAAAGATGTGTTTATGAATAAAGCCACATTGAACTATTTCTTAAAAGTCAACTTTTTTTTTACTTCAAGATAATGATATTCCCAGAGGGCACTTGCACAAACCGATCCTGTCTAATTACATTCAAGCCTGGTAGGTATAATGCTCATTTCCTGTTCTCTACTGAATGTTCTTGCATCTTCATTGTCTGAAATACCACTTGCATTGTAATTTGCTTGCTATTGCAGAAGTTGAGTTAGAAGTCTTGCAGTAGGGTGGACTTAAAATAGAAATTTTCTGATGCCACAAAAAGTTTGGAGTTTCACTCTTGAGCAAAAGCTTTTGGATAATTCAGATTTTTTTCTTGGCTCCTGAGATGCATATGAGGTGGAAGTCTAATGTTTCTTAGTGGTTTTTTTGTGGTTGTTTCTTTTTCTTTTTTTCTTGCCCCCTCTGGTCTGCAGTGTTCAGATACACTATAAAGCTGAAGGCTTCAGCATGTATCTAATTCAGGCTGCTGCAGCATTTGTTGCTGTATTGTATGTGGTTGATTCCTCTCAAACTCTTCTGTTGAGATGCATTCTGGTGACGATGGCACAGGAGTCTTACCAGTACAGTGGTGTTACAGAGGCTGTCAATTTTACAGCTTTTTTTCTTTGACATCCACATTCTAAGCTCCTTTCAGTTAGTATCACCCTTTTATCTTATCAGATTAGTAGAAAGTGCAACGCTGAACATTGTTGCAGCTGTAAACTGCAGTTACAATAGGGAGAAGTGCCAGTACTGCAGTGAACCACCAATGTTTGTTGTAAACTTGCCTCTATAGTGTAGGTAGGGAGATGCTGAATGAGGAGGCTACAGTGAGTGGTGCAGTTGTGAATGTGTTTTTTGACTCTTCCTAGGTTTCTGCCTAGCTCATTGTGTTCTAGTCTTACTGTGTGTCTTATATTTTGTGTTGCTTACAACTTACATATCGCTATTAGAATATCATGCTATGAGTCAGCATTGTTATTCCTTGCACTGATTCGTTTGGCTGAAGGAATCTCAGTATTGTCTCCTGAACAAACATTCAAAAAGCTTCTCTTCCTCCCCTTCCAGCTCTTACCTTTTTAGATGAATGAGTGGTGGTTAGAACATCCACTTCCACTTCCTTCACTCTTTACTCTCCCTCTCTCTCCATCTGAATCCTGGCCATGCTTTGAAAACCAGCCTGAGTCCTTCATTAAAGCTCTGATTTCCTGCCCTCCCTCTGTGCCATAGACATTCCAGGCACCATGTACTTTCTGCCTTAAGTCCCACTCCATCTTCTTCTCCTTTGGTCTAGTACATGCTGCTGTCTGCCTCCTGACTGTCTCACTTTTCCTCCTGGAACCTGCTTCTGTTGTATCCATCCAGCCTCCCAGAAATTCTTTGTTTCAAAATTCCTCACATATATCAAATTACTTTAGGTCTCTATTCAAGTAAATGTTTTCAGGATGCCTTTCCCCATTCTACTCATGTGGTCCCCATTCCTTGCTCTTACTGCAGTTTTTTGGTTTTGCGTTTGCACGAGCTAGTCATACAGGGCAAGCTACTCTAGTTCTGTTTAAGTGGTGGTGGTGTTGTCTACCACTCAGACTTTGTCATCTTTTGATTCTTTGAAAAGTTGCTTAGGCTGTTTTTGGAGACTCAACAGAAGGTGCCACTCGGCCAAGAACAAAACATCTGCAGGATCAGAGACCGATAACCTTCATTTAAAGGTGTTTGTACTCCATTAACAATTAGTTTTTTTACATCTATGCAATTATTCTGTAAAGGAAATGTAATGCAAAGAATACAGTATACTTTAATAATGTAGTTCTTAATTTTAATCAAATATTAGACAGAACTTCGTAAATTGCTACAAAAAAACATAGTTTGAGTGAAGACTGTCTTTATTAGTTGTTTTCGTGATATAAAGATGTTCAGAGAAATCTTGAGCAAGATAGTTGTCAGGCTTACTCAATCTGTGCTAGAAACTAAGAAAATTATTAGCGAGTGACATTTATAGATCTTGTGCTACTTATTTATTGTTACTATAATTTTCATATGAAATTAAGTGATTCTTCTGTACAACAGCTCTAGCTTAATACTTTCTATTAGATTTTTTCATATCTGCAGAATAAACAAGCCCTTCTGAGGGGAATTAAGGTGGGAGAAAGAAGTTAAATTCATCTATTACTTAAGAGATAATAAATTTCCTACAAATTGATGTTGCTCAGCTAAAAAATAGAAAGCTTAGGTTCTTCACCAAAAAATACTGTTGACCACAGGGAATATATTTAATAATATTTAATACATTAATAATAAGATAGTTAAATCTTGCACATACTCATATTTCTTTAATCATTTATCAAGCTGGATTTGATGCTGGATTTGGCTTGTGTACATGACAATTTGTGTAAGTGACAGAGGATAATTAGGCTAATGCAAGCAAGCTTTCTTAATTATTTATCCTCTGAAAAGGTGGGTATACATTGCATTCTTCAGTGCTTGTTTTTTAGATTACTTTCGAGGCTACTTTTCTATCTCATTTTTTCACTGTCAACTAATTCCTATGCATATCAGCCTAGTGATTGTATACTTTTTCTTTACTCCAATAAATTTCTTCTGTACTAAAATGTACTATAAAGTAATGATGTGTCATATGTGCCTTCTAGGAGCGTTTATTCCTGGGGTTCCTGTACAGCCAGTGGTTTTACGTTATCCAAACAAACTGGTAAGTTCAGCTTGCAGTAAATATGAGGCATTTTCCTTTAACTACATTGGGACTTCTAGAAAATTAGATTTAGAAATTTGGAAAACATTAATAAATGCTTATTGGCTAAGTATGTATTCCTTAAGCCTCTAGCAATATGAATAGTCGTAACTGAGACAGTTTAAATGTTTCTGCTTTTATTAAGTTACTCCTTTAAAGTTACTCAGGTTGTTACAAGAGGTAAGGGACAAATGAGGAGACAAATGTCAGTTTCTGTCCCAAGATCTGTGTTTCCCTGTACTCCCTGTTGCTGGAGCGTGTGCTGGAGTGTTTCTTAATATCATTTATTGCTGGTAGATGCTTCTGCACCTCCTGCCTGTGGGGGTGTTAAGTCACAAATTAACACAACTAGCTAAATGATAATAGAATAATGTGTTGAGGACCTTGGCACCTTTATAAGTGTCTTGTTGTCCATGTTTTACATTCACTGTGCACTTGGCTAAAGAATGTTAGACACTAGCTAGTTTGGAGTAGGACTTCAATACAAATCAGATTCAGATAAAATGCAACTTGTAGTGTTTAATTACAATATCTAAAGAAAATGCTTTTTACAAATGCATTTAAAGATATAGGCAAATGAAAACAAAGCTCACTTCATCTCCTTCAAGATCAAGCCTACAGGAAAGCAGAGAAGAGGGATTGTTTTTTGTTATTATTATTATTCAGTTTACCTCATGTAGATACTTTCCTGTCCTACTGCAGCCAGAATCTTGCCTGTGTGCATTCCTCAGTCGATTAGAAGATGCTTCCTAGTGAGGTTTTCTAGCTTTTATACTTAAAAGTTTCTTTTTGAGCCTTTTGGGGCCACTTTCAGGTCCAGTCTGTCCCCTTCTAAAATAGAAGTTGTTTTGGGGAGGGTGGGAGGAGTGTCAGAAGTAGAATGAGGACTACCTTGTGTCTTCGCTGATGCATGTCACATCATCTCTCTTCAACTAGCCCATTAACAACCCCTTCATCTAAGGAAGGATTTAATTTCCTCTTGGTACCTGAGTGTTTGTTTTAAAGTGCTTCCATCCATTGTTCTTTCCATCAATGTACAGGTTGATATCAAACGTATGCTTGACTGAAAAAAAGAACCTAAGCACAGTAATATACATAGGCCACCGTTTGCTCTTACTGAGACAAGATGTGATAGCAGTCAAGGAGTTTGCAGTAACAAACCCAAAAATTATCTTTCCAGGTGCTGTGACAAGTATAGCAGCCTGGTATCCTCACGTAGTATTAAGTGTATTGTAGCAGCTTGCCTGGGACTTTCCATTACATAATTCGTTATAGATTCTTTTCTAAAAATATTTTTAAACCTCTATTGCAGTACCAATTTAAATTGTAAATGTGCACATGCCTTATGTCATACTTAATATACATTTTTACTTTTGGTTAATATTAGACTTATTTATAACAATATAAAGTTATCAAATGTTAGTTTGCAAATACCTTCAAAAATCCATTTTCATAATGAAATGTTCATATTGCCTGTAGTACATAATATGCAATGTTTGTAAACTGATATTAGATATTCCTAATGCTCTATGAACAGAAATTTTGATCTTTTTACGTTGAAGAAAATCAATATAAATTGTAATGAAAAATTTCATAATTTTTTAATATTACTGTAAAAGGTCTTAAAGGAAGCTGTAAATGTTTATATAAATATCCATCTGTGTATGGAACTGTACTTTTTCCTACTACTTTTAATTGCTGTAAAATAGTTTTCAGTGCCTTACTGAGTCATGTAACTTCCTACAGTCTACTTCCACTAAGCATTCATGAGGGAGGGATAATTGCTATTACTGTTTGATTTTTAGATTTACTTGGAGGCTGCAGAAGAGTTGCAGCACAGTTAGAATGAGGAGAGGAGGGAGGAAGGAGTATGATACATGAAGGTGAGATTTCTTATGGTTAGGATGGAGTTAAGAGGTAGGTAGCAAGTAAGAACAACAGAGTAGCAAGAGAACATTGTTTTTCATATGCTAAGACAGCATTTCTTGCAACCTTTAATTGGCTTTGGCTTCCTGTTTGTTGTCTTCTTTGACTGTTGCATATTATAATTTTAGGTTTAGAAAGGAATTTCTTATTAAGGTCTTTGCTTAGTCAGTGAATTCCAGATACGTGTTGTGTGAAGGCACCCCTCTGCTTTTTTTGATGGTCTGCCTGCTCTGAACCTTCAGAGCTCTGATTTCCCCAGTACAGATGACATTAATCTTGGACTTGAATGCACTTGACTGTTTTGGGAGCCTTTTCAAGATCAGAGCCTGGGGTGAATGTAGTGGGTCTGTGCACTCTTACGTGTTTCTTTCCTTGTACTCTAATTCAAGAAGCAGGTAAAGTACTACTGTTCTGCAGTGGACTGAAACATGCCAAAAGTGATGATGTAAATTTGGTTCTTTTCTAGCAAATAAATTTAGTTCTGGTTGTCATGAAGTATTCTTTTTGTAGTCAAGGTTACTCCCTGAATACCTTTTTTCTTCGGGCTTGTGATTGTTTGCAGTAGATGATGCCTCTGGTCCTCTATCAAAGTTTCTTTAGTATGTTAGTATTTTGTTCCTCTTGCTGCATGAGCAGAAAGAAATTGTAAGGCTTAAAGTGTTGTTTAGACCTGAAATTTAAAATTTGCTTCTGTTTGTCTAGTTTATTGGATTCGTGACAGCTATTATCTATATTCTAATTAAAATAAAAACTCAAATATCCATCTATAGGTTCTACAGCAATCCTTTTTGTAACTTTGTACACTTCATGTAAACAGCTTTTCCTTCACTTGAATTTTCTGTCAGTGCTGGTAATTGTGAAAGGGTGTACAAAATATACAGAGTCATTTAAAATTTATTTTTATGTACAAGTGTCTTCCACGGCTAACTGTGCTATTTGATAAGACGTTTGGCAGCATCTCCTGTGCGGCTTTGGTGTATCAGGGTTGACTGAGCATGTAAAAACACAGCCAGTCTGCTGTTTGAAGCCTGATATGATTGTCAGTATCTTCTTCTGTCAAATACACATTGTATGGAAGATGTACTTCTACACAATTCAAAGGATTCACTATCTAGATACGAAAGTTTCAAAGTGTACTCAGAGTGCTATCAAAGTGAATGTTGTCCATAAGCATAAGCTGGTAGCTGTGGTAAGTATAAAAGGTATCTAAACTAGGTACAGAAAATAGCACTTCCCATCTTCTTGCTGTTTTTATCATAAAAATATTGGGTATGCTGGCAGGAGTCTCTTACAAAAAAGGCTCTTGCAGGCCAGGAACCTGTTTTCCACTATGTAGCATTTATAGCCATCGTCCCTGCTGCATCCTGGTGTTCCCATTGAGTAAAAGCATGCGTGTCTGCTGTGACATTGACATTGGGAATTTCTTGCTGGATTGTTGATAGATACATGGCTTATTTGAGTTTGTCATGCCAGCTAACCAGCACAATAGTTGGATTCTGGAAAAACCTATTTGCTGTTCAGTAATCCATTGCTCAGGCAAGGTACCTTTTCAGAGCTCACTTTTTTCTTTACCTTCTGCACCGGTGTAGTTTAGAGAGCTGAGTTGGAAATGTGTAGTGTTGTTTTGTTTTTCTATATGGCAGATCCAGTCTCTGATGAGAGAAATTAACAGCTACCTACATTGCGATGGTTAGGGTTTATAAATGAAAGTTCCTTGTGGGGGAAAAAACAAACCCCATGATGTGTATGTACACTTGCAGTATTATCAGAGACATCAGAATTGCCAGCAGCAGTTCAAGAGTAAAAGTGTAGACATTAAAGTTCTACAGGAACACTGCATGGAGAAGTCTGTTTTCATGCATGTATGTTGATTGCTAGAGATAGAATTAGTCTTTATCGTATTTGGTTTGCTTTAAAATAATTGTTGAAAGTCAAGATTTAAATTTTTAGTAGTCCTTCATGATATATTGATCTTGCTCCAAGCAGTTGATCTATCACGTTAATCTTATTTTTCATCTTTTATGGATGTGTGGCTTTCATTTTTACTTGTGACAACCTTTTGCTCTAAATGATAATTAAAACATGGGTTTGACTTGATTTTTCAAGATTGTGGCACGTGTGATCACCTAAACTCTCTGAAATGGCTTTGGATGGTGGCATACAACCGACCTGGAACATTTTCAGTAGGTTGATAGGAATATCTTTCTGATCTGTTTTTTTAGAAACCTGAATTTACCAAGTCCTCTTGTCTTCCCATTAATGACTTGTACATTTTTTCCCCAACTGATCAGAACAGTAGCATGGAACACATTTTCAGGTTTTTTGAGTCTTACTTCCACACTTAAACCTTGTCTCCAAGTATTGCAGTTTTTTCCTACGCTGTTTTTCAGTCTTACAGTTAAAACATGATGTCCTTTACTGTCATATTGCTTCTTGTCACCTGCTATATACTCCTTTCCAGGTTTCTTGTTCTCTTTCTTCTATTTGCATCTTGTTCACGTCTTTCACTGCTATTTAACCTCTCAGTGTTTTACACACCATTCATCTCAGCAAGGTAAAAGTGCTGCTGGTCTTGCCTGAG
The DNA here is from genome assembly GCA_011057875.1 of Pterocles orientalis. NCBI lineage: Eukaryota > Metazoa > Chordata > Aves > Pterocliformes > Pteroclidae > Pterocles > Pterocles orientalis. The sequence continues at coordinate 1,525,769 of WKFP01015081.1, forward strand.
AGTAAATTGATGGGTTTAGAAGTCTTGTAATGTACCTTTTAATTCTTGAATCAGGCAGGTGGATGTATGCTGTCTGTGAGTAAAGGCAACTGGAAAAGTACAATTTGAAATAAGACATAGGTCTTACTCGTCCTACTGCTTTGTGGCACTTGAGAAGATTTCCTTCCAGGTCCTTCACAGGTCCCAAACACTTCATAAGTGTTACAGTGTTCGTATCTATTGCTGAGAGATCCAAGTAAGTGTAGGGGGGCTTGATGGGCAATCTGTGGAGCAGGGTGGGATAGGAAAACACCACATGGACTGTACATATGAAGGAACATCAGCTTACAGTAGATAACTTCCTTTTCCAGGGCTAACAGCATTTGAAGAATCCTTGGATCTCTAAATGGTTTATGAATATAGATAAAGCAGTAGATGTGGTCTGTCTTAATTTCAGTAAAGCATTTGACACCGTCTCCCACAGTATCCTCGCAGCTAAACTGAGGAAGTGCGATCTGGATGATCGGGTAGTGAGATGGATTGTGAACTGGCTGGAGAAAAGAAGCCAGAGAGTTGTGGTGAATGGGATGGAGTCTAGCTGGAGGCCTGTATCTAGTGGAGACCCCCAGGGTTCGGTACTGGGACCTGTGCTGTTCAATATATTCATCAACGACTTGGATGAGGGAATAGAGTGCACCCTCAGCAAGTTTGCTGATGATACGAAACTGGGAGGAGTGGCTGACACGCCAGAAGGCTGTGCTTCCATCCAGCGAGACCTAGACAGGCTGGAGATTTGGGCGGGGAAAAATTTAATGCAATTTAACAAGAGCAAGTGTAGAGTCTTGCATCTGGGCAAGAACAACACCAGGATCCAGTATAAATTGGGTACTGACCTGTTGGAGAGTAGTGTAGGGGAGAGGGACCTGGGGGTCCTGGTGGACAGCAGGATGACCATGAGCCAGCACTGTGCCCTTGTGGCCAAGAAGGCCAATGGCATCCTGGGGTGTATCAGAAGGGGGGTGGTCAGTAGGTCAAGAGAGGTTCTCCTCCCCCTCTACCCTGCCCTGGTGAGACCTCATCTGGAATATTGTGTCCAGTTCTGGGCCCCTCAGTTCAAGAGGGACAGGGAACT
>WKFP01015081.1:1536822-1560846 GCA_011057875.1 Pterocles orientalis
GCCAGGCTGGATGTGGCTCTGAGCAGCCTGGTCTAGTGGTTGGCGGCCCTGCATATGGCGGGGGGGTTGAAACTAGATGATCACTGTGGTCCTTTTCAACCCAGGCCATTCTATGATTCTATGATCCAAGCCTTAGTGGCTAATCGCTTTACAGCATCTATAAAAATCCAAAGTTTCTTTCTAAAAGGATTTCTTAATGCAGTTACCACTATTTTAATGTCTGTGATTGTCAACCTTTTTTTTTTTCATTGGCAGATATTTATTCAATAGTATTGAGCTAGAATCATGTGCCATCTTGTTACAGCCACTCAGCACTCTGTTTCGGGGATTATCTGTGTAATCAGAACTGGAATTATTCATGCAGGATAGCCACTGCTGCTGAATAGTTACTCCATGTTTAGACATGCTTCTTTTGGATCATTTTCTTATTCTGCACAAAAGGTATGTGCAGATTAATCTAATCTGCTGTTTAAGCTATGGCCCCCTACTTACTCTCTATCAATATGTTTTGCATTTGATTTTCTCATACGACCTGTTTTGTTTGAATGAGTCTGTCATCTTTGATCTTTCTGGCCTTGTTCTGACAGCTGCTCTGTTTAGTCAATGTTGATCTCATCCGCAATGTGCTGTCAGGAAAGGTGTTTGGAGTCACTTTCAAATCACTCAAAATGTTGAGTGCTTTTAGATATGGCAACAGTCCGTGCAGGTTCTCTCTTTAAAATAAATAAATAAAATTCGGCGCTACCTTGACTTTCAATTCACTTCATGTGTTCTTTATTGCTCCAATACAGTTCTGAAACCACCATGCTAGTAAGTCGTGCTGTGTAGATACATGTTACATTGGGTCACTTTTGTAAGTATTACTTATACTTGCAAAAATCATCATTTTGGTCTTCATGTGCGTAAGCTAATGTCACCCTACGCTGACGGTAGTCAACGTAGATTATTTTGATCTGTTAACTTATTAATTTCATCACTTACTCTTTCTTCTCCATATTTTCTAGTTGAGTGTCAAGGTTTCTGGCCTATGTTTTTAATTTTTTTCTTTTTTTATGTCTTCAAAGTATTAACTCATTACTTAACTGGAACTACAGCAGTGTTGTAAAATTGTCAGTGTGTAGACTTGAGGTTTCAATTCCAGCTCTTCTGGAGTTATTAGGAAGTAATTATCTGACCATGCCATCATAAGTATTTATTTCTAAAAATTTTTCAGTGGTAAAAGAAATATCTGTACCACTTTTGAAGTATTGAAAGTACTTTGTTTTATTTATAAGAGACGTCATCTTAATTATTTCCTAATGTAAAGTATTTATTGCTTATGACAGCTTTTTTGCCTCTTGGCAATTTCGCTGTCCTCAGCTAGTAATAGGTTATGTCATTGTTTATATTTTTTTCCTTATGCTTTAAAAACAGTCTATGCTTGTTAGTTTCATCAGTTGCAACTTTTTCTCTCTTTACGTGTCCATATTGTTTTTATGCATCATAGTTTCTGATTTACTGATATCTACTAAAAGTTCATTTGTTTTGTGGTGTTTTTTATTTTTTTTTTTCCCCTAAAAAAATACTAGTGTCTTTTCATTGTGGGATTGTAGCCTTTTTCCTGTTGAATAGATTCTTGAACGCCTAATTTTCATTGGCACTTTTATTCTGGAAGACAACTGGTAGTAAAGTAATCCAAGTACTGTTTAGAGTCTAGAAAAACCGCTTGAAAGAAAAAGTAGGTAACTTCCACTCCCACTTTGCAAAACACGATTTGTTAGTTTATTACTATCCATTAGGACTCAAATTTATTTGAAATTTGTGTGTCAGTAGCTCAGCTTATGATTAGTTGTATGTACTTGGCACTATTCATTTTGTACACAAATAACCCCATGGTAGTACAGGCAGTGAATTGTGAAAATCTGCACTGCAGGCTTTTTGTGCAAATCTAAAGTAACCTCACCCATAATTACAGATTTAATCTTTTTAGATAATTATACACAGAACTATTGGACACTTACATATAAACACAATTTGTTTTGCTTTAGTTTGCTAGTTTCTCTTACTGTCTTCAAAACAGGGAAGAATATGATTTAGATACTACAGTTAGGGAAAAAAATCCAAGTAAAATATTGGAAATTTCTTAATTGTTTTTATGCATATGGCAGATATTTAGACTGAAACCTGATGGACACTGGACACCTTTGCCGCTTTGTTTTTCAAAATTGTAAACACCTCGGAACAGAAGTTCTGTCAGAATTCCTGATTTGAGCATTTCATTTTTCTGATCTTTTTGGTGTTAGAAGTCTATGTTGTAACTCCGTACATGATACTAACCAGGCGTTCTGAAATTTCTGTTGTGGTGAGCCCGGAAAGGCAGACTTCCTGTAAAAATTCCAAAATGTCATAGGCTGGTTTACGTTTTTCCAATAACATTTTCTTCTCCACTTACACAAACCTTTAAAGACGTTTTTATATTTACAGTAGATGTCCAAATAAATTAAAGTGTGGAGTGTTAGACATGGAACTTGGAAACATCTGTCTTCCTTGTGTTTTCTCTGTCAAGTCCTTGCCAGGATCGCTTTCCCCTTGTTGGAGCATGTCATACTGTTAAAGCAGTAACTCTTATCAGTTTGACATATGAGGATTACGTTTTTGCTTTTGAGAAATGAATCTTTATTTCCAGCATGCTGGTGAGTGGAAAGGATATTACAGATAGTCTTCTGTGTCCGGTTCACCTTTTGTCATCTTATGCATACTCAAAATCAGATGTCTTTTAAGTAACATTTTGCAGCAGCCTGACTTGAACTAGGTTTTTGAATGCTGACAACACAAAGAACCTATTTTATTTTTCACCCTGTGAAGATTTGTCATGTACAAGCCTACAAGATCTGATCTGGACCAACAATTACAGGACCCATTTTCTTAACACAGCGGGTAAATGCGGCTGTCATCAGCTGCTTTTTCTGTCTAAAAATAAAACCATCAAGAGATACTGTTTTTAATGTGAACTCCAGGCTCTTATGACTGGACCTTCATTTGCTTGGAGAATGTCACAAAGTACAATTAGTAAAAGGAGAGGAAAGGAGTTACCTACCCTGGCCTTCCAAGACTCAACAGGTAAAAGCTCTCCAGCTTGGGAGAGAGAGAGAGAAAGAAAGTGGAGGGTTGTTTTGGAGGTCATTAAAATAATGAGTGTTCTGGAAATGTAAGTTAATTCTGGAAGTAAAACAAGTCTTTTACTTTCCATAGCAGAAGAGATAGAAAGCACTCAACAGTAGATGAGCTAAAAGTAAATGGAAATACTTTTAAAAACATGTACAAATTGCTACCAGATGCGCAAAATGAATTAATCAGAGCTAAAATATACTGTAAAAAAAATTTGACCCAACAATGATTCTAAATCACAGTGGTTCAAAACAGTCTCTGGTTTCTGTACAGATGACTACTAGATGCCAGGGTTATTTGTCCACCACGTTTTGTGTGTCTTTTTCCGAAGCATCTGATAGTGAAGTAAAATACCAAAGTTGCTGTCCTTTTAATGTCTTCAGCACCCTGTAAAGATTATAGTCAGTTTTAAAGGGTTTGGTGTTTTTTTTTCGAGCAGCCTGGCAGAATATTTTCTAGATTACTTTGGAGTTCTGCTTATTAACAATGTAAAACATTTTGAAAATGTTTCTGTTGAAGCATAGATTCAGAATGTCACAATATTGCATGTACTATTTTCTCTCACTTTGCATAATATTACAGCAGTTACATTCTGGTTTGTGTTCGTAATTTTGTATGTGTAATGGATTGGTATACAGAAAATGAGAAAGTTGATAATTTATATTATGACTGCACAGGTGTTAGACGTAGGGATCTCTTTGCATGAGATGTCAGGAGCTAACAAGTACAACTGTTGCATGTAACATTGGATTTGCAAGAAGGCTTTTGGGGTTTTGTTTGGGATTGTTTTGGTTTTATTTTTTGGCAATGACTTACTGACTTTGGAATTTTATGTGGTGTGATATTATGACAGGTAAATAACCAGCATTTCAGAGGAGGGAGGGAGGGAGAAAGTCTCAAGGTATGTCAAGCCAGACATGCAAATCTGGCCATAGAAGATTGCTGAACATTAGAAGGGCCAGGCTCAGGTCAACTGACTGTGGTAGCAGAGGTAGTATGAAGAAAAGGGGGGAAAAAAATGCTTCCAAAGGAAGTTTTGGGAAAAGCTATTATATTCCTACTTTATTAAAAACATTTGGTTTCTCTTGCAATTTGCATCTCAAATGTGCAATTGAAGTGACGGGGTTTTCTCCTAGCAGTTGAATTGAAGTGGGGAAAGATTGGCCTGAAGATGAGTTGGAAGTTTGGTAATCAGGTCTGTAGAAAATCCTGTAAGTTGCAGGCTGTACAGTGAACTCTAGCGTGCCAGTCTTTATTCTAAGAAACTGAAAGATTCACAGGTCTTAGCACAAATAATGAACTTTGTGTTCCTCAGCTTCAGTTTCTTCCACATTCTGAGCTGAAAACAAGGTCCTTTTGTATTAACCTGGTAGCCCTATACATCTTGAGATTTATTTTCTGAACTCAGGACCCTCTTGAACTCTAATTTTATCTGGCCTTGGTTGATGCTATGTCCTATGACTGGACTTTACTATGAGCACAAGTTCTTTCTTTACTTCTGCTCATTGTAATTCTTAAAGTCTATATATACAAAAACACCATTTCAGTTAATTTTGCTTTTTTTTGGAAGTCCAAAGGCTGCAAAATTGCCAACAGATGAGCAAGAGAAGATGCTTTTGTCCTTCTCAATCCTGTTTTGTGTATATGTTGACACTGGGCATACATACAGGCATTAATTATAGTGGGGTTTTTCTTGTATTGATAACACTTTAAGTCTGGCCCAAATCCCACTCCTTCTGTAAGGAGTGTACACAGCTATAAACAGATGTGTCCTGTGTTTTCCCCTTGTGGTTTGGCTGAGTCTGAGATGATCCCAGCTTTTGTTTGGAATCTGGTTTGTATCAGAAGTTTGGTTTTGGTGGTTTGTTGTTTGTTTTGTTTTGTTGTTTTTTGTTTTTTTTTAAATTGCTCTTTGGCTAGTCTCCTTCAGCATGTTTGGAGACCATTATTTAGAAGTTACGTAAATCCGGCATTGGTTCTGGGGTGGCAGTCATTCAGGTTTCTACCCTCCCTCCAGGTGGAGTGGCCTGATCTTTCTTAGTCATCTCCCTTTTGATGTGTTTGAAAAGCTTCTAGCTTTTAGTTTTATTGTTTCTTGCTTTGGCTTGCTACCTTAAAGTTATGTTTTAACTTGTCTGTCCATTTTCCTTGAGAGAACCTGTTTTTTAAAAAATAAAGTATTTTTCTAATTGCTACCTTTAATCAGTTACTGAGTCATACTGGATTTTTTTTTTGTCCTTTCAGAATCTTTTTGGTGAGTGTCATGTCACTTTTTCTGATTGCATAATATGGTGTGTTGTTTTCTACCACAAATGAACACTTTGCCCTTTCGGTTTCTTCTTTTAACTTTATTTTTAACCAGCACCTGTGCAGTTGCCCTATGCTTCAGGTGGTTGCCCGTAAGTCCCTGTATTTCTGGTGTGTGCTATACCCACTGTTGCCTTAAGATGTGGTGAAGTTTGGTGTGATGTGCCTGGCTGGGCAAGATCTTTGGTTATTACCACATTCTTTTATGTAAGCTGCTCTGGGTAGTGCTGCTTATAGTGTGTCCTTGCTGCCCTAGGAGTTCAGCTCTTTCACTGACAGTCGACAGGGAAGTTCATAAGGATGATCTAGAGTGCACACAGTGCAAAAGAAGGGAATAGGAAGTAATCTAAACTGGCAGGACAGACTCTCCTTTCATCCACTCCTTTTTCTTCTTCCAAGGAGAACTGATTTTTGTATTATTTAATACCAGTGATTTCATATTGTATAATACAATGCTATATTGAATACCATGTAAGTATTGACAAGACCTGCAATACCTGATCTCTAAGTCAGGTGGAACTTGGAAATGGGTTTAAATCCACACAGCATGGGGGAGTTTTTCATCTGGATTTTACACAACGTTCATGACTACGTTAACCACGTGTCTGTGGGGTGAAATATGGTATCACAAGAACCTCTCGTTCATTCCTTTAAGGTGGTTTACTGATTTGCACGTACTACTAGGACACTCTTCACAGGAGGAATAGTGAAAACAGGAACAGATCAGGAAGTACAAAATTGGAGGAACTGAATTTGATTGCTTACAATCACCCATATGAGGCAATCTAGCCGTAACAGTCTGCAGGATTTTAAGATGCTTTTTCTACGTAGCTGTATCTCTTTAGTTTACTTCGCTTTTTGCTTTTGTTCCTTCCTGTTTGTTGTTTCTTCTGGCAAGGAGGCTGTTCATCCAGAATCACTACCCTGTATGTTTTCGGTTTATTCATAAGTAGCTTATAAATAGTATCTAATTTTTTAACTTATTTGGTACTTTTGAGCTTGAATATCATCTATTAGTGATGTGTTTTTCCGGAATGTTTGACTTGCTCAGCCTTAGAGAGAGAAACCCTGATTGGTAGCTTTAACATTAAGTGCATGTCTCACTAATGTATTATCATTCCTGAAGTTTGACAATTAATTGGTGCATAAAAGAGAACTGGCTTGTTATTTACATTGGCATTCAAAGGCCTTGTAAAGAGGTTCTGGGGAAGAGGCTACTTAAGAGAAATTAAGCGGTCATTGCATGAGAGGTAACTGCTATTACAGATCAAACTGTCCCTAATAAAGCATAGAATTGAATGCAGGGTTTTCTTCAAGTTCAAAGTGGCTGTGGCGTGCCTCGGGCTTTTGTATCAATCTTGCCATTTTTGTAGATTAACTTCACAAGTGAAAAAGGTGGTTAGTAGTAAGACAGAAAAACCTGTAGATGAAAAGAATGAAGGTAAGTCAAGAAAAAAAAAAAGTGAGAACTTCATGAAACTAGGAAAGGCTGCACAAAGGAGATAACATTTCGTACTAATATAAGTAAAATGGAAAACATGGCAGATGAGTAACTCCTGTGGAGCAGTGTTTGCTTTCTAAATTGCATCTTATGTTTGTACACTGAATTCTTAAAGGCCTCTTCCGAACTAAAAAGTCTTTCCCTTTAATTTTGGCACAGCAAATGCAGTGCAACTACAATACCAGGATTTCCTTGAAGTATCTTTTGGCGCTGCTCTTACTACAGAGCATCAAGCTGGAAGTAAAGCAAAAATGAGTACTTAATTGTCTGGCATATGAAAACTTGGGAGTACTTTTTCTTCTACCTCTCTTATGTCATACACTTAAAAATAACTTGTATTTCCTTGGGGTTTAACTCTACTTGCTTTGATGCTTTTTTCTAGACATTCTTTACAGAGAAGTGATGTCTGTTGTATAATTTTAATATTACCTGAAGGTAATAGTTGTTCTGCTTGGGTGATTATTTATTTATTAGTATGTTAGTGTATTAATAATACAATATTTAACATAATTATTACTAAATACTTTTTGTTGAGAGTAATCATTTTGAAACCCTTTTTATTCATTTCTGTTAAAATATTAAGGAATTTGAAAGTCCTGTGCACTGTCTAATTTTTCCCTTGTGTTCTTTTATATTTTCATGTACTTGTAAAGTTTCTGCAATGGGTCTAGTACCATATTTCATTTGTGGTATGTGAACTTTCTTTTATGGGCTTTTCCTTATAGTTCCTCAGAGAGCGCATAATTTGATTTATTTTTATTAAAAAAATAGTAATTCTGCTTAGTTTTCTTAAGACTATCTTGCTTACTCTGTTCCTTTGGTTTATTCAAGGGCATTGGGAGTTTCAGTGACAGACTATACATTTGAAGACTGTCAGCTGGCTTTGGCTGAAGGACAACTTCGTCTGCCTTCAGACACGTGTCTTTTAGAATTTGCAAAGCTTGTGAGGAGCCTTGGGTGAGCATATACAATATTTATATATAAGCTGCATCTTTATTTTGTAACTGTTTATATAGTTTCCACCTCATATAACAATACTACATTTATTAATAGTTTCCACCTCATATAACAATACTACATTTATTAGTATATATGGAATTTTGTCATCTTACAACTGGGGAAATGCTAATATAAAACTAAACCAATAGTTCTCTACTTGCAAGCAGCACCCCTAGTTCCTAATGAGTAGAGTAGGCTGTAAAATTCATATTTTCACAGTCTGACAAATGAGCAGAGTGTGTCTGAAGTGTTCATTCCTGAACGAAACTGGAAGACACCTGAAGAGGGTCAGGAGTACTGTGGAGTTCCTAATTTTTGATACAGTTAAGAGTCACTTGCCCTTTTTTGTGACATATATGAAGGAAGAACAGTGCTTCTGTAGCAGTCTGGTGGCTGGATTAATGGTATAACAGTGAGGGCAGAGGGGTCACCCTTTCCCAAGAAGGAGAGATAAATGGTTGATCTTTTGAGTAGGTTACTGTTAGATGGACTTTGTAATGAAACTGTAGCTTAGTATATGCAGTGTGGCTCATCTCTCTTCTCATGGCTTCAGTTCCCTCTGGCTTTACCTTTCAGAAAAGCTTCAGCAAACAGTGAAATACTTCACATAAAACAAATAGTAGAACTTGTTGCTCTATTTTTGAATTTTCTCCTGTTTCTCTTCTCATCCTTTTGAACAACCACAAACTAAGATGAGGACACAGCTTCATCCTATTAACTGCTTTAATATACAAACTCCCTTTTCCATTTTTTGTCTCCTCACCTGACTGTATAGAATGGAAACACGAAACTATGCTCTATACTTTATTTCCTTTCACTAATTTTTGCTTCATCTTCCAGCTTGTGTACATAAATGGAGAGAAGGATCTTTCAGAGACAAAAGAATGTAGGACAGTATACATTATGCATTAAGATGACAAGTATATATTAATTCATTGTCAGGACCTCCATCTGTAAAGTCTTCCAGTAGGGTAGCAGAGACTTCTAAGAGGAAAACAATATTCTTTTTTTGTTCCAAAGGCTCTAAATTTACAGTACTAAAAAAAAAAAAAAAAAAAGAAAAAAAAACCACAAAAAAACAACCCAAACCAAACCAAAAAAACTCAAAACACACAAAAAAACAAGCCATAAAACCACCCACCTCTTATTATGCAGTGGTTAATCCCGGTATTCAGTCTAATCCTCCTGTTAAATTGTCTGGCTTCTGTCTGCTAAATCTAAAGCTGTTCCTTCAAACTATGCTTTTCTGGGTTTGTATTTTGGCTTCTAAACAATTACCTGCATCTGTGAGTAACATTCCACACAACCCAGAAGTTCTTTATCTGGTTTGAGCAATTTTACATTGATGAAATATTATCCTGCCTTAATTTGGATATGTGCCAGTAAGAAGGCTATTATGATGGTATTTTGCTGGCCCAACTGGATAAAGATTGTAATATGACTTCATCTCTAATGCATGTTTGATGGCAGTGCAGTCATTTTGCTGTTCATTCAAAGGTTTTGAGGCCAGGGAGGCATTAAGATCATCCAGTCGCATCCCTGAATAACTGGAACAATAAATTTTATCCCGTTGATTTTTGTATCCAGTCTTAATACTAGTTTTTGGGCGATAACATACCTTGAAGGTAAAATCCAGTTTTAAATTCAAGATTTTTTTTATAGTAAGGCAAATCCAAACTTGGTTTTGGTTTAGATTCTATGAAAGCAAGTTATTCCTCAGTTTGCTACAGTGGAGAGTTATTTCTGTTCACGGTATGTATCTACAGGATTCATTAACATTGTCTGTAAAATGTGCATAGTCTGTGCTCAGCTGGCTGGGATCCAGTCCAGTGGCCATGTAGCCATAGCAATGAGTTCTCATGCTTCGTCTGATGAAGAGCCTGGGCTCTGTTAACACAGCTATACAGCTGCCAGGTCACAGCTGGCTGAAACTCAACTGCCTCATACTGAACTCTGGGGTAAAATGACTGCTGTATCAATGAGGTCAATTCATCGTGGTCTTATGAATTATGCATTCATTAGTCCCCAAGAGGTTATGCTTCTATTGAGCCTGATACTCTGTGTGACCACTGAGCTGATTATGCATAAGCTATATGCTGTCTTTATTGTAGCTTTCATATGTTGTAAATCCTCTGTTTCATTTGATTTATTCCACAATTAATTGTCCCACTATTTAAAGTGATTCCCTGCTTGCACTTTGACTGGGTCTGTTACCATGTTACAGACATTGAAGCTTGTTTGGATTTTGTGCCTTATTAAAGAAGTCTTTGGATATCTTCTTCTTCAGAAAGTGTTAATACAGTGTAATCAAGTCTCATCTCCATTTTTTTATGAGATATTTTTTATGAGCTGCTTTAGTGTAGTTGCCTGCAAGGAGATCCTTAAGTTCTGATTTGAATTGATTTAATCCTATTGTCTCAAACTTCTGTTCATTCTAATTCTTGCGTTCACTTTGCCCATGAACTAGAAGGACCTTCAAGCCTTAATTGTTGTTCACCTTTCTTATGGAACCCTACTATAAAGCAGGTCTTTATAGAATTCCCAGTTTTCAGTCAAATGATTTAATAATTTCTTTTAGTTGTATTCTTGGTTTTAATGGTTTTATTTTCTGAAAATTTGAGAGATCTCTCCTTTCTTAAAAAAAAAAAAAAAAAGCCAAATGTAGCACGTATTGCAATCCAAATCAGAATTATTTTTTTAGTGACTCTATTCTGCTTACTGTTAGATGATGTTTATGAAGTCAGGTCTTGCTGTAACCTGAAACTTTGCTCAAGTAATTCTAGTGGTCCAGGCCTTTTGCATCTCTTTGAGGGGGGAATGGAATATGATAGCGTCATCAAACTGCTAGCCAGATTAAGAATCATCTGTTTGCTTCACTGTTTGCTGCGACTTCACAGTGTTCAGAGTTCATCTGTAGCAAGAAAATACCTCTGGAGGATTTTGTCCATCTGCATTTGTGATCACAGATCAGGCTTAACACAGCAAATACTAATCGTATGCCTTGATGCATAGCCTCTGCTGTATGGATCAAGGCAGGTTGTGCCAGAGTATTTGGAAGGTCAGTTTTGCAGCTTTTCAGTAGCCTTTCTTCATTATGACAAAAGGTTGCACAGAAGTACATCAGCAGATATAAAACTGAAGGTATTGTTCTTTTCTGGCTTAGGGCATCTTTCTCTGAGCTTGCAGTTTACAGTAGCTAGCTACATGATCCAGCTGTTCTTTTGCAACTTCAAGCTCTGAGACACACTAGAAGCTTTTTGTCAGGTTCCCATCATGCAAGAAAGGAGTTTGTTTTCAGATGGTCAAATGCAGCTAAAACTAGCTTTAAGAAGACTTCTCACTTGCTAAAAATAGTGGTAATTATACTGAAAATATCCCGCCATCAGGGATCTGGCTTTCCTTGTGAAGTCTGCTGTGAAGGATTTAATGTTCAGTGCTGTTAAATCTTGAAAAACGTCCTTTCCATCTTCAGGGACTCGGGAAGGACTCTTTGTTGTCTTCAGTGCGCACTGGCCTGAAAAATGAAACAAAGCATGACAACAGCAAATAATGTTCTATATTGTAAAGCCTAGATCCTGCATAGAAGCCATTAGGCAAACAAGCATGATGTCGTGAGCAAAGACATCCTCTGTTGGCTTTCTAGCTTTCATAGCCTCTGTTGGTATAAAAGTAACGATTTTAAAGGAATTGAGATATTCAAGCCACTTCATGTTGGTTCAGAGCTTCTTGTGGTATTTGGAACACTTGGCTTCAGAAGACTTCAGCATAGTAGGTCATGATCATCCACACATCACTTACTTTCTGATTCTGAAGGAGCTAGAGGAAGTGAGCCCACCTTGGATTCCCAGAAGTCATACTCAAGTCATATGCAGTCATACTCAAGCTGCAGCAATACGTTTGCCTCACTAATCTATGTATTCTTTTTGAGGTTGGCTCACATCTCTATTTCTATAACCCAAACCACAAGACGACTTTAAGATTTGTGGTAAGCTGTGTTACTTTCCATACAAGGTTTGCCTTCAAACTTTTTAGCTTTTTGGACTTAATTGACTGGTGAAGAGGAGATCTCACAAGTCTCGAATACTGCTGTGCAAATGAGTAGTCAGTTGTAAAGGTGAATTTTGAGTCAATTCGTGCAAATCAAATATCTCCGATTTAGAGACAGATGTTAGACTGAATATTCTGTGTCAATGGTGTCTTATCTCAAGGGAGGATTCGTATGCCAGCTGTCATCTTACAGTTAAAATCCATTTTGGCTACTGCAGTGGGGCTGTATTATCTGTGGATACTTCTTATAGGTAATCCTGCATGTGAGAAGCTGAGTCCTATGTGCATCTCAAATCCTCCAGGGATTCCCTTTCTCATTGTTCCTGCTACTTTTCTACTTGATCATGGGAAACGAATGCTTGCAGAGGGATGTTTTGCCGTTCTCTTTATACCATCTGGGACCAAAACTTAAAATAGGTGCTTTAATGCCAGAATGGAGAACATAGGAATGTTCTGTAGGGGTTATGGGTCTCTAGAAGAATTCTTGCATGTTCAGGTCTTATAATTCAGAAAGGTAGGGCTTAGCTTGCTTTAGTTAGTATATTTTTGGTAAGTCGGTTTAGGTAATGGCAGACAGCATAGTACTCGTGTTTTTACTTAAAAGCGGTGATTTTTAGGAAGGGTCATTTCAGCAAACAAACAAGGTCTGGAGCTGACAGACCAGATAATCTCCAGTCAGAAATGCTCTTATCTTTATTCAGAAGCTCCTGAGAATGCTGATTTTAAGTATTTTATTCATTCTTGTCACTGAGAGGAAGCTGCTGAGGAGTCCCAGCTGCAGTCTGGGAACAATTCTGGTGTGAGCTTGTGAGTTCTGTAAATAACAGCTTTTTCTTGTCTGCAGCGGCAAAAAGCAAAACAGACAATTGCAGAAGAATATTGTAGCAGACTTTATTGGATTATTTTGTTTTCAGACTGGGAAGTTTGAATGCCTACATTACCCTAAGTCAGTTTGGAGGAAACCTGCTGATCAGGACTTAGTTGATGTTTTATTAGGGAGGAAATTTACTTTTTTCCACATACCTGCAGCACTATTTGTTATCTTCATAGTAAGACTTAATTTCACAAAGTGAAAACAGGAAGCTTGACTTGGCAAAAAAAACCCACCAACATGCAGTAGGTATCTGCATAAATATAAAGCATTTATATAAATCTGGTTTTGCAATCAGACAGACTAAGGGAATTTCTGTAGCTGTGTTAACTGCTCTAACTTTGAGTCACCCTGTAATGATGTCCAGCTCTGGACTGAATGTGAAAAATGAGGACTGACAAACAGGATTAACAGTATAATCGCTATTATGTAATCCCTGATTTCTTTTAGGCAAGATGCATCAGGTCTTTCCCGTTCAGTGACATTAGTCACTTTGGAATTGTAATTGGTTTAGGTACTGTCCTGCAATACAGCCATATTCAGATGATGTAAATCCCAGCTAGTTCTCCATGCCAGGTATTTCTTATTAGCTCGTTCTGGACTGCGTTCATGTTCTTGTTCATGTTGAACTACTCATACATACCGCTTATAATCAAGGTAGAATAAAGGACCCAAGTTTTGGCCAGGGTTCCTAAGTCCTCCAGTAATTTCTAAAACCTTTCAAGGAGGAGCCTTAAAATTGCAGGAATACATCTTATTATAAAGTTGTTTAGTAATTCTGATTCTAGATTTTGTAATGTTTGACACCATTATCATCTACTGCTTCATTTGTAATACTGAAATTTGTATTTTAAAACAGTTTAAAATTTATTTACAAATTTTTAAAATGTGCAAAAATAATATACCTTCTAGGCTGAAGCCAGAAACACTCGAAGATGATCTCGATAAATACGCTGCAAGTGCCATGAAAATGAAAAAAGAAAAGGTTGATCTTAAAGAATTTTCAGCATACTTGGAATTTCCAGTTTCTCACACGTTAGAAAGTATGTTTGCCCTTTTTGATGAGGTAAGAAACAGCATCTGTTTAAAAATCGTACTGCTTCTAGTGAACTCCACTCTAGCCTAATTCTGTTCCAGTTGAATTCAGTGAGGTCTGATTTGGGCCAGTGCTAAATACTTTTGAGTATTTCACCACAGTATTTGCCTACTGCGTTTCCCTTTCAGCAGGGTTGGAGCACCTGTCATCAGCTAAATAAAGTATTAATTCAGGTAGAAGTTAAAAGGAATATCTGTTGAACAAAACTGATTTTCTTTCTAGATGCAAAATATGAAGAGGAAGAAAGATGGGCTCAGGCTAAACCTCTGCTGTTGCTGCTTGTTGCAACTGAATTCAGTGCCTATTAGATGATGTTTCACTTACCTTGTAAATAAATCACTTGTTCTTCTAGGATGCCTGAAACCTGAAGGACCTAGGAACTTGGCAAATGAGCCAATTTTTCATTCCTCTGGCAATCAGTCAGGATGGGAAAATGACTTTTATCTTTGGATGAGGTGCTGTTTGGACCAGGAGGTGGATATGTCCGTGAAGTTCTCTCTTAGACCAAGGAGTAGATGTGTCACATATTCAGGGCTTAAATTAGGCTACCTTGCCCTCTGGTTTTCTAATTTTAATTTCTACCCAGTGGTTCAGATGGTTTAACGTTAAAACCTTAACTATGCAAGTGAAGGGTGACAGTGAAGGGTGACAGTAGCAGCACCGTCTTCCAAGAGTTTTGAAATTATGATTTCTGAGACTCTGCAAAGGGCCTGCAGAGCTTGGATAACCCACATTCTTGCCCTGAAGTAATTCAATTTCAGTGAGACTTTCTTTCCAGTGGTATATGTAATAATTTTTCTGAATATTCTACATCTTTAGCAACCATTAGTTATTTATGAAAGTTCTCAGACAAATTGCAGTATTTTGAGGTGAGGTTTTCCTTCCCAGAATGAAGATGGCATGATTGACATTCGGGAATTTGTCATTGCTCTGTCAGTTGTCTGTAAGCCATCTAAAACTCTGGAAACAATTCAGCTGGCATTTCAGGTAAGCAGCGTTTTCTTCCTCTGTGTAGTTCGGGGTTTTTTTGGGGTTTTTTTTTAGAAATTATTAATACTGCCATTAGACTTAACAGAAGCTTGTTTCACATGCCCTTTTAATACTTAATTACATTGTAAAATAACATTAATGGAAAGTTAGATTAAGAGGTCACGTTCAGAGGGAATGCAAGTTCAAGTTATGTAAAATTATGAAAGGCTGCAGTTGGAAATTGTTCTCTGTGGAACTCTGGTAGAATCTTTTTCAGCACATTGCATCTCAAACCTGAAGTCCTTTGTATTGATTCCTCTAAACTAAAGGCTAATGAGTTGTGCTTACTACTTCTATAATGTTTCAATCAAATCTTATTTTTCAAGTTAATATTTTAAAACTTTTCCTACACATTAATAGAGGTTTTTTTAACCCCTTATATCTTCTTGATGAGATTTTCTTCCCTCTTGGTCTTACCGTCTTTCTGTGTTGATCCTGCAATCTCTGCTCAGACTTCATGCTTCCCAGGAGTGCTCCTGATCTCTAGCCTCAGTGGTTTGTTGTAGCATCAGCATCGATAGTTAATGCAGGCTTTTTGGGAAAGTAACAGCAGCAGATAGTTTAATGTTTGCCATTTTGATGGGTTTGTATGACACCTTGATTTGTTACTTTTTAATTGTATTTTTAATATTCCTATTTCCACATGGAAACTCTGCTGCATTCTGCATCATCTTCTCTCTTTGCCTTGAACTCACGTGGTCTCTAGTGTTCCTGAAACTGAAGAGTGCTAACTCTTGATGCTGTCATCACGGGTGAATTAATGGAGTTTGAGAGCATTCAATTGCGTGGTACTACATGGCAGCCTTATTTTCTGAGTAGTTGTTTTCAGGTTCTTCAGCATATCTGTTTTATTCTTTTAACAACGTTTTGCTAAAGAAATTACACTTCTGTGAATGTTTAGCGTTCACATCTATCATTCTTACTCTTTGGCCAGTATCAAACAAATGTGACAAAGCAGGAAGGAACAAAAATACTCAGTTCCTGCAAATATTGGGGAAAGTCTGCCTCTAATAGCTGCTGTTACTTATTGCTGCTTCTGAGGGAAAAGCAGAAAGGTTTCTGCCCTTGCTTGGTCCGCCCCTGTCCTGGGTTGGTGTACACTAAGATATTCCTACAACTTATTGGGAGCCACTGAAGGATCTAGCCAGTTTGTGAATGTGTGGCTTTGAACAGGTGCTGTCCTCTGCCACGTGCTACTTTTTGCAAAGCACTTTGTCATTTGTTTTGGTGGATAAAGTGTAACATTTCACATAGGAGAACAAGCGTTCAACGTGGATGTGTTTAGTGTATGGCTGAAGACCTTGAGAAATGGAAGTTACTGAGCCGCCAGAGGTCTAAAGCAGTGGGCAATTAAAAGAGAAGGGGGAATTATGGCAATAAAGTCTAAGAGCAGCACTCCAGTGTGTTATGCATCCTCCCTTCCTAATTGCTAAGGAAACAAAAGGGTGTTTTAAATCTTGCCAATGTGATGCTTGTAACCCTTCCCATCAACATCACTACTTGATCTGTGAAAGTGTAGCAGGTTTTATTAAACAAGTGTCTTGTCCTTGCCTCTACTCTGTGTGAAGCAGTGTGTGTTAGGTGCTAGAGAGGAAAAGGCAAGGTTCCTGGTTTGAGCATGAATGTTGTCTTCCATGGGATTTCAATTTTTTTCTGTTCCACTGACGGTTTTTATTGCATTGAGGTGTGCTGTCTCATGACAGCAATTTCTGCTCGTGTGGAAAATACATCCTTATGCCTGTTTTCTTTAATCTCATCAGTTTTTTTCACCTTCTCAATGATGTAGAAGAACTAAAAGGAAGTTTCAAAAAATAGCATTTTTTATATGGTTCAATAGTTGCAGTGTTGTCCTGCTTGAAAATGAGACAAGGATGTTTCAGAAACTCTTCTGTCTCAATTTCCATTGCACAGGTAAATTGAGTTATTTTAGAAAGTATAAAGAAGTTGTATTTGATATAGATATTCTGAAATACTCGGGTCCTTTTTTTCACAGGAAAACAACGTACATATACCAAGATAGAATTAGACTATGTACAATTATTTTTAGTTATCAGTCTCCTGTCAGTAGTAAAGCTAACTCTTGTGAGGAAACTCTTTGCTTCAGGACATAAGAATATACAAATTATTATTTTCTAGAATAAGTATTTGTAGAAAGTTATAGGCCCATCACCTTATGAGGTAGGATTCTCCTGATTAATACAACACCATTTAGATGGAGACATTTTATGCAAACTGGTTGTTGAATCAGTTGGATGTTGGTTAAAGGAACTTGACCTTGTCTCGAGGTTGACATATGACCAAGTGGAAATGGTTTCTGCTCTAGACTGATTCCATGGACTCTTGGAGTTTGGAGATGTGGCTCAATAGACTAAAAGTTATTTTCAGTTACATATCCACAAAACGTGGTTTTTTTCTGAATATAGCAAGCTTTATTTCTAAGCTGACACAGGTCAACTAATACTCAGTTATATCTTTTTCCCAAACTAAACAGAAATCCTTAGTAGATCACAACAATCTGAGAGCAACTAAAATTTCCAGTACCGAATTTTAATTCTGTGTAACTTCTTTGTGTGGTGCTGTTTATAGGGGTTTGCATTCAGCTTTGCAATGATTTGTCTTGCTGTCTTGATTCATAGCTGTACCAGTCAGAAAATGGAACTATAATAGAAGAGGATTTAGCTCATATTCTGAAGACTGCCATGGGTGTGTCACAGATTAATGTTACGCATCTTTTTAGAGCTGTAGATGAAGAAGAAAAAGGAGAGATTACATATGGTAAGTATTTTAAGTGAATCTTAACTGCCACAAAATGTCAAAGTTGTCTGAACTCATGTTGATACACAAACCAGTTATGTTTTTATTAAACTTGATCTTTTTTTAGTTGACTTGCTGGGTTTACTTGCCAAGTACATTTACATTAAAAAAAAATAGGTTCACCTGTAATATCAAGTGTCATGTTTACATGTTTTCAGAGGTTTTCACTTCCATGTTAAGTCAGGCAATACCTAGATTAGCTCTTTCAGCACATTCTGTTCTATGACTTACATGTATGTGAATATATATTTTTAAGAAAGCTCTCTCAGCTCCATGCTGTTGTTTTGTCTCTTGTGTCTTGTTCCCCACTATTTCTGCCCTCCCAGAATATAGAAGGATATGAGATTTTCTACTCCTTTAATAATTTTTGAGCCTGTTTAAAAATAAGTCAAGGGGGAGGCGGGCAGGGAATGAGGGGATACTAACCGGGCTGCTCGATATGTAGTCTGTTATGCAGGTGATACAGAGGTGAGAAAGTTGCACTTGAAAAATTGTGAGATCTGGGTGACTAGATTGTGCTGGGAGTCAAAGTACATGTGTGTTACTTCAGATTCTTCATCTCATATGCAGTAAGGTTCTAAATTTAGTTGTATCATTTCATTATGAACTGAGTTATTGATAGCCAACATACCACATATCTCCAGTGGAAGTGCTTATGACATGCCCTGTTCTAGTAGTTTTCCTTCAGGAAAATCAGTATGTCATTTATTTGTAAACACATTAAAAATTAAAATATCAATATTAGTAAATCACAATTTCTCTACTAATTTCTGTGGTTCAATCATATAATATTTATGTAAAGCTTCAACTACAGAACTATTTATAATTATTGGAATTAGTATCATTGCCACTGCTCTCCCCTGTTTTCCAGACTGATGTGTCCTGCTTCCTTGATGCCAGTGGTACCCCTTCGCTTTCTGTACCTCTCATCTGTCACATCCCCAGCACTTCCATCTCCATCCTATGCTATTGCCTTCCTCCTGCCTGTCTCTGTTGCTCCTTGTTCTCTCCTAAATCATCTGGGCGGTGACTCAACTCTTTTTTTGTTTGTTTGTTTTTCTCCCCCCCCATCCCTGTTCAAAAACACCAGCACAGAATCCAAGCTGGCAAGCCTAGCAGAACCCTTAATTTTGACACACTTCATTGTTCCAGAATAGCTCAATTTGAAATAGTGCACAAGTGAACTCAGACTAGTTCATGTGAGTTACCAAAGAATTCATATTTTAATATCCATCTTTAACAGTACTTAGTTGCATTTAAGTCTGAACTTTTCCCACACTATTTGTTCCCATCACAAGAAAATCAGGACCACTGAGCCACAGCAGTGGCTACTGAAGTGCTTAGCTCTCATTTTCACTTTTATTTCCTGCAGTCAAGAGTAGTCTTTCGTGAGGCTACACAAAGTAGGATGGTGTTTACATCACTTCTTTGAAACTTTGCTTCGATCTTTTTCTGAGAGAAGTGCTCATTCTGTAGTATAAACATTGCAATGAGATTTTAACATATCTGAAAGATTAACAGTAAGAATAAATGTCCTTTTTTTGTGGTAGATAATTAGAACATGAATATAAGCTTTTGGTATTGCATTTCTGTCTTGAATGTTCTTGCCATAAATATTCAATCTCTTGCCTTCCCTGAGAATACAAGCAACTTTGCAATACTCAATTTGTTGCACTTAAGTACTGAGGAAGGAGAGGTGGAAAACTTACAGGCTGCACTGACTGAAAGTTCCAGATTATGGTGACTGGACAAGGGGAAACATAACCCCCATTTTTACAAAAGGGAAATAAGGAAGACCCAGGAAACGACAGGCTGCTCAATCTCACCTTGGTGCCCAGCAACATCATGGAGCAGATCCTCCTGGAAACTATGCTAAGGCACATGGAAAATAAGGAGGTGATTGGTGACAGCCAACAGGGCTTCGCTAAGGGCAAATTGTGCCTGAGAAATTTGGTGGTCTTCTGTGACAGGGTTGCAGCACTGGTGGGTAATGGAAGAGCAACTGACATCATCTACCTGGACTTGTGCAAAGCCTTTGACACAGTCCCGCATGACATCCTTGTCTCTAAATTGGAGGGACGTGGATTTGATGGAAGGACCACTCACTGGATAAGGAACTGGCTAGATGGCCGCACTCAGAGTTGTGGTCAACGGCTCAATGTCCAAGTGGAAGCTGATGACAAGTGGTGTTCCACAGGGGTCAGTACTGGGACCAGTGTTGTTTAACATCTTTATCAAAGACATGGACAGTGGGATTGAGTGCACCCTCAGCAAGTTTGCCGATGGCACCAAGCTGTGTGGGGTGGTGGACACGCTGGAGGGAAGGGATGCCATCCAGAGGGATGCTGACAGGCTGGAGAGTTGGGCCAACACAAACCTCATGAAGTTCAACAAGGCCAAGTGCAAGGTCCTGCACGTGGGTCGAGGCAATCCCAAGCACAAATACAGGCTGGGTGGAGAATGGATAGAGAGCAGCCCTGAGGGGCTGGACTTGGATGTGTTGGTTGATACATGACCTAGCAATGTGTGCTTGCAGTCCAGAAAGCCATCTGTGTCCTAGACTGCGTTAAAAGAAGTGCAACCAGCACTCCTTGCTACTCTGCTGTCACGAGACCCCACAAGAACATGGAACTGTTGTAGCGAGTCCAGATGAAGACCACGAAGATGGTCAGAGGGCTGGAGCACCTCCCATATGAGGATAGGCTGAGAGAGTTGGGGTTGTCTAGCCTGGAGAAAAGAAGGATCCACGGAGACCTTATAGCAGCCTTTCAGTACTTAAAGAGGGCCTATAGGAGAGATGGGGAGGCACTCTTTATCAGGGAGTGTAGTGATGGGATGAGGGGTAATGGTTTTAAACTGAAAGAGGGCAGATTTAGATTAGATATCGGGAAGAAATTTTTCACTGTGAGGATGGTGAGACACTGGAACATGTTGCCCAGGGAGCTGTGGATGCCCCATGCCTGGAGGGGTTCAAGGCCAGGCTGGATGAGGCTTTGAGCAACCTGGGCTAGTGGAGGGTGTCCCTGCCTTGCCAGAGGGGTTGGAACTAAATGTTCTTTAAGGTCCCTTCTAACCCAAACTATTTGATGGTTCTATGATTCTATGATTCATCTTTTCTGAAGTCATTGTCTGAGAAATCAAAACTTGATATCTAGTGGAAGATTACTGACATTACTTTGGATACACAGAGGGGTCTGCTCACAAGCTTCTTCTTTCTAGGGTGTCAGAATGTGCAGCAAGAGTATTAAGTCTTCAGTTTTACTTGTAAGAACAAAAAATATCCCAAGTATCAAACCTAAATTGCTGTACGTATCACAGAGTCCTTGAAGGCAGAGGTCTCATCCCAAAGGGGAAAGCTCAGGTTGCAGGTGAACAGAAGAACCAGTAGCAAAATTGTATAACTAGATTGAGAATCTTAGATCTGAGTTGTTAGTCTGGATTTTAGTCACATGTTTGAAAATACACTAGTTGCCATAGATCTGTGTATTGTTTGAGCTCTGTTAAGCAGTGTGCTGTTGGCTTAACTGTTTAGATGCACCTTGATTCTAAAACTCATCTCTTCACTGTAATCTAGAGGGAGACAAGATTTCTCAGTCTTAAGACATAATTCTGGAGAATTTGAATAGGTTTGGCAATTCTAGGAAACTCTCCACCTGCTCTTGATAGACAAATGATGACTGTGAAAGTGTTCTGAAGACTCTGCCTTACTTGCTGGTAACAAGAAGAAAGGGGGACTTGTCAGTATTTTAAATATCCGTACGGATGAACATTCAGAGAAGGGAGAATTTTTTCTTTTAAGATGTAGTATCCTTACGTGTGTTAACCACAGGATTATCCTGTTAAGTTCCTGTACACTAAAGTAATTATGTACCTGAAGGGGAAAAAAAAATTACAAGAGATTAATGAACGTACAGCTCCATCAGGAGCATCAAGTAGTAGGAGGTATTGCAAAGGCAGGAGAATAACCTCTTGAAGTTCTTGTAGTACCATGCATACTTCATGCAAAAGTATAGACAGCAGGCCATTTTGGGTGCTTTCAGTCTTTTTGTCTCTTTCCTCTTACTAGGGGTAGGAAGGAAAATTACTTTTTTCCAAGTAAGTGACTAAAGTGATCTTTTCCTCCAGTCTAATGCTTCACAGTTGTTTTAAGCTTGAGCTCCAAGATGAGACCTGTAATTAGAAGTAACTCTAGAGTAGCTTGTTCTTCCCTCGTCACCTTCTCTTACATTTCTGATGAATGAGGCAAATGGGATCCCAAGCAGTTTTCTTTGGGCTCTGCTGTGACTTATTTCAGCAAGACCCAAAATGTCTACTTACTCAGATCTGTCAGAAACATTATCCTGTTCAATTCAGTCCTCCCTGGAATCTGAGCTTTCTCATTTGGATCCAGTACTGATAAAACATTGAAGCATGGATCCTGACAGTTGTCAGGATGCTGATCTGGATATAGACTGTCATACTTCTGTGAATAACTGCTTTGAGGGATTTTCTGAATTTATCTTTTGAACAGATACAGTAGCTTTTTGAATAATTACTTAGAATGGCACGTACAGTAAATATTTTAGTCTTTCCTATGCAAAAAGGATTCTGCTTAATGTGATTGTAAGAGCATCTTTGGTACTGTTGGTTGAAATTTTTATACTTGTCTTACCTTACTTGGGCAAACGATCAGAATATTTTCATGGATGCACATGTTATATGTGTTTACAAAAAGGAATAGATCCTTGGGATGGGCTTAAAGTGTCAATATGAAAAAAGGGAATGCTTTCACCTTCCTGCTGCAGGCCAGACCCGGTTAAGGCCGATAGCTGATTGCTCTCTCCTTGTCAGCTGCAGAAAAATAACATAGTCAGATGGGTTCACTGAATGTGCTTCGCTGTTTTGATTCTGATGAATCAGTTCGCACTCAAGTGTTTCTAAGGTATTACTGCAGCTACTACCTCTGCTAAATACTTTAAATGTAAACAAATGTTCTATGTTTCTTTCTTGAAAACAGATGCATCACATTCTTTGCAATGAGATTATTTAAAAAAAAATAGAAAAAATAGAAAAAATTTTGCTTTTTTCTCAAGATCCCCTCCTCCCCCAAGAGTTGATCATTCACATGATCAATCAGCCTGTTGTACATACAGGTTTTTTTACATAGGTGATAGTGTTGGTTTTCATAGCCTGAACATCATCAGCTTTTGTTGAAATACTGTAGATCCATATAAACTGTGGGTAAAAGATATTTACTTTTTTTTTTTTTTGCAGAAGTCTGAAGTTATGTTTATTGCATTCTCTCCACCTGTGCCTTTGCAACGGTTCAGAGGCAGGGTTGACCTACAGTCACTTCAGTGCCCCTGGGAGCCAAATGACGTTCCCTTGCCCTTTGCAGTGTTGAGAAAAAAACACAGTCTCAAACAGAGAAGGGTGGCAGAGAGGGAAAGCTGTGGTACCTCCCTTCTTCCACTCCAGCCCAGTTGTACCCAGACTGTTCTGAAAGGCTCCTTCAGCTGTCATCTTTGCTGCTCTCTAGGGAACTCTCAGTACTGTCTGATCATGAGCCCTTCTGGGATAACACGTGAATTTGGGTGGGCTGTATGGGGTGGGCTGTATGTGATATGCTGTAGGTGATAGCGATAACGTTCACATCTAGCTTCTTCCAGTGTTCAGCTTACATTCTAAGAATAGCTTTTTATGACTTGGATCCTATACAGCATCTTGTGTTCGGATCATATCTGAGCAACTAGTCATATGGGCAAATTGTGACAATGTCTGATTTTTAACAAAAAATGTAAGTTCTTGATGTTAAGGATTCCTCACTCCCCCAAGAACTATCTTGCTCTTTTTATTTTCTTTTTAGTATCCAACATTAAAATCATGGTTTTTTAATAATGTGTTACAAATTATCTTCTCACAATATTATTTTGAAATGCTGAAATCTTGAAAGAGGAAGGCAACAATGACGGCTGCTCTTAGGTTGAAGAGAATTATGAGAATTAAAGGGCATGTTTTCAAGAGAGTTCCCAAATTTCAAAAAATTACTATTCGTGCTGTTCATTGTTCCTCAGCTGTAGGGCTTCCCCCAGTGAACAGTGAGATGCCATCTGTGTCAGGGCATGTGATGCTCCTTATACATTTTAATACGAATCTGGACCTGTTTACCCCTTCGTCATACAAGCTGAGCTCCAGGCTGAAGTGTTTCAAGAGGGCTTAGAGAAGTCTTTGCAG
>WKFP01015081.1:1585545-1596054 GCA_011057875.1 Pterocles orientalis
CTTCCCTGGAGATTTTGAAAACGGGACAGACAGCTAAGACAGAGACCCTTGATTTTGTTGATTATGCCCCAGGGTCACAGGGATATGTCCTGAGGTCTCCTTTCTGTGATTATGCAGTATGGATTTCAGTCGGTATGTAAGGGAAGGCACATGAAGTGTAATCTGGGCATATCACATCTCCTGAATAAGGCTGCTTATGGTATGCAGCTCAGCCTGGTTCTCTAAAATAGTTACCTTTTGCTTCCTATGTGAGCTGGGGAATGTGAGAATTTCAGCATGCAGGGGATGAGAGAGAGTTCCCTGAGACGCACATCTGAAAATAAGGAAAAGGTAAACTTAGTATCTCATCGACAACCTTGGGGTGAGAGCAGCTCCAGAGGAAGAGATCCTCTGTCCGCATCTGTGAAAGAGCAAAGGAAGCTGACTGAAGCTGGCTGAATGTGTGTGCCTAATTTGCATGTATGGTGCAGGTGTAACTTGGGAGATCTGTCTTCTGAAAACCAAAGGGTTCATTTGATTTCATATTTGTTTCTGTGAAGGAGATGTTTCCTAATTGTGGTGAGTGCAATAACTACACTTGTGTGCAACTAAGCTGTGCCAGAGTCTTTGAGTTGAAGGGCGCTGCAGCCTACAATAGGCAGGCCCTTGAACAAATGCCATATTGCTTGGTGAAGAGGCACT
Organism: Pterocles orientalis; assembly: GCA_011057875.1. Taxonomy (NCBI): domain Eukaryota; kingdom Metazoa; phylum Chordata; class Aves; order Pterocliformes; family Pteroclidae; genus Pterocles; species Pterocles orientalis. The sequence continues at coordinate 1,586,227 of WKFP01015081.1, forward strand.
GAAAGTCCTGTTCGTCAGTGAGTTCGAGCCAGAGCTGCTGCTGGCAGCCAGTGACCAGTGCGTTGTTTGCTTGGGGAGCAAGTACTCTTGGTGGAGGCAACTGTTTAAAAAAAATAACAGACAAACAAAAAAACCTGAAAAGCAACACTTAGATTCTCTAGTGAATTGTGATGCTCCCTCTTTAATAAGATTGTCGAACAAGGTAGAGCGATAGGATAAATGATAGTGTGAAGTCCTGATGGATGGAAATATTGTTTGATCACACATAATGTCACGAAAGCTGAGATTAACGAGTATAATTCAGGTGATTTTTTAGCATCTGTAGAATATAAGGCCTTAGTATTAGACTGCCTTGTAGCCACAGAAAAGCCACCTTACCCTAGGGTGGTAAACTCAGACTTTGTTGAGAACTGAGACTTGTGACACAGTGTTACTGCAGCAATATTCGTTACAACTCATCTGTCAAACTCTGCTGAAGGGTGTTAGTAGTTCTGCATAAGTAGCCTTTTTAAAAGGCCCCCGACTGTGGAGCAGCTGGGTTGTGACAGTCAAGTTTCAGTGGCTTGCTGCAATGCCAGGGGTAGAAGTGAAAGTTTCCTTTCCCCTCCACCGAACATCGACACGTGAATACTTTCCATTAAAGTACTACAGATTTTACAAACAACTTCTCTTAACTGATGGTATTAGTAGCCCCTAAATTTACAGGGAGACATATGAAGAAATTACTTCAGTTCTTTACAATAATTCAACTTAATAAATGATCCTTACACAAAACATACAGGCGCGTGAAGGCATTTGACATTTCTGATGAGCATTTTACTCCTTTGAAGTAATACTGCCCTGCCTTGCCAGTGGAGCTCTTGCATCAGACCGAATTTTTATATGTTGTATGAGAGACCCAGCCACAGCTTTGCTATTCTGATATGGTTGAACAAATATACTCTCTATTTGAAATGTATTTAAAGTAATACAGAAAATAATGAAATCCAAGATATCTAAAAGTCTCTTCTTTTTTTTTTTTTTTTGCTTCATTTATATTTCTTCAAACATAATAAAACCCCACTGAAAACACTAAAGTTTAGGAGGTGCAAAGCATGTTTAAACTCCTGTCTCTACCACAGTAAGACGTGTGCTATTATAGATTTCTCAGGAGTCCACTGCTGTCAGCCGAGACACTTAAAAGGCATTATAGGCAATGTGTCAGCCTTAGGGAGAAATGAGGTTGTACACTTAATTTTATTCCAATGAGTTACACTATATGTTTCAATGCATTTATTGTAGCTGGAATAATCTTACTGTGATAAAAAGCAACCAGGCTTGTGTGTTTCTGCTAATCCCACTTGGAAGGTATAAATCCTTGGGTCACAAAGGTTGAAAAGGAGACACGTGTGCAGAAGGGAAGTGATACAACTTCTTTAGTAGCAAAGCTGCCGGAAGTAAATAACCAGGTTTTGTACACAGCTGTTTATTCACATTTTCATTCAGACCAAATAGGTTTGTTAGCTAGCTTAAGCATTGGGCTGGTTGGAATATTTCTTTTCATTCAGAACATGTAGGAAACATTTTTCTGGCAAAAGGATTTTTGCACTTTAACATCTGCATAGCTTGATAAATTTTCTAAAGCAGATGTGTTTATTAATTTGAGTTCCCATTGCCATTAAATTATTCTTCCTACTTTTGTATGATCATGCAGTAAGAACAGCTTTTCATGTTAACTGTTTTAATTTCATTCTGCTCTCTGCTCTTTCAAAAATTATGTTCTCATTTAAAAAAAAAAGAGGACTTAAAGAATACAAGTTGCAGAACTTGAGTGTCACATGCTGTAGATCCAATGATCTCAGAAAAACAGTAAGCACAGTTTGCATCTGTTATGGGACTGAACTAGGATGGAGAGAAAAATTCTAATTCAAAACTCTGAGTCAGATTAATCTTTCTTCAGGTCAGAGTGTGGGTCAGATGACCTGGAAATGTTGCATTCTGCTTAATGTGAAGCCTGTTTTTTTCTAGCAGCACTTCGGTGAGTGTTCTAGAATTCAGAAATTACAGGTAAGTTGGCCAAGAGTTCTACATTTAGAAAACCTAAGTTTGGCTCCTAAACTCATATTGAAGCAGAGAAGTTCCCTGTGAACCAAGAACTTCATATCGTTTGTTACTTTTAGGTATCTGAACTTCAGCTAATTTGGAAAACTTAGGCTACCTAACTAATATGGCTAGATCCTTTACAAAAAAAAAAGAAGGAAGAGTAGGTCCAACAGCTTGAAATGGAAAGTAAGAATTTGTCATCAGTCCCACTGATAATTAGTTATTAATTAAATTAATTATTAATAAATCAGCCCAGCAAAACTGCAAGATGTGTTTCACAGATGAGCAGGAAAACTGAGATTGTCATCCACATAATTTTGCAGTCCCGGCTAGGTCGAAATTAAGCCAGCTGTTCTTAAGCATGATTTCAGAAGAAATGATGAAGGATGGAGGAGGATGATTTCATGAAGGTACTGCAGCATCGTGTATCCAAGTAATGTGTGTATCAATGGCAGCACAGCCAGTGAGGTTTCATTTGTTCTCCCACCCTTTTTCCTATGAAGAGTGGAAAATGTATTCAAATGGTGACAGGAACCTTGTGAGACCTCCTTAAAGGTAAAAATATTCCAGCACTACCTTAGAGGAACAAACACGATGGTTCTGGGCTACAGCTAAGGCAGTGAACTGGGTATAGATGTTAGTCACCAACACACTGTGATCAAGACACGCATAAAATATATAATAATGAGGTAAAACTTGAGAGAATGCAGCAGCAAACAGATCATCCATTACACGTGCCTGGACTTGTGTCTGTGGATATTCCCTGCATCTCATAGTGATCACGTTAGGAAACCTTTCAAGTTTATTTCAATATCATAATTACATTGACTTTTACAAGTGGAGGAGTGATTTGTTTTCTGCAACGCGGCTGCTTTTTCCCCAGGTGGTATGGTGTGCTGTATCACGTGTAATTGGATTAAACTGAAGTGGGTGATACCAAGAGAGCAGAGGATTTAAGAGGCTTATAAAATGGAGGGGTTTATGTTTCTGTGAAATATGCTGAGACCTTTTTGCTGCAATTGGTGCTCTGCCTGGATTGTCTTGCAAGTTCGTTAGGCAAAAACTAATTTTACTGTCTGTGTGATGGGAGCAGGTGCTTATTCCATTTTCTTTAGCAAAGTGGCAGAACAGAGTACTCTGTGCAGGCTGACTTCGGGAGTTACACCATCTGTTACCACTGAAGATGTATTTGCAGCTTTCAAATGATCAGTCTCCAGGAATGGAAACAGTAGAATCACCTTAGCACAGATTGCACCTGAGTAAGTTATTTCTGTTAATTAACTTATTGGTTTGATTTTTTTTTTTTTTTTAACCAACATAGTTGTCGTGTTTGCACAGGACCGTATGAACATCAGAGCTCATTTGAGGTTAGCTTGGGGATCTTGAAAAAGGTGCTGTATGATAATCTGTCGATATAGTGTTGTTTCATTTTTTTTCACTTTGACCAAAAATGTTAGAAGCAAGAGAAAAGTCATACTGACTTTTGTAATGGTCTATTTTGATATTGTGAATGGGGTGTTATTTGAGAGTGCCAGTTCTGAGCCAAAGAGTCCAGGTGTCAGAAAATCAGGGTGAATTTCTGGTCCTGAACCTGCAAATAGAAAAGCCCATCAAGGCCAGCATGGCAACAAAGCCTTCACTGTGCAGCCGGCCTTTTCCCACAGCAAAGAAAGATCTTTGCTGCCTCTTGGGGTGGTGATTTCAGTTTTCTCTAGCCATAGCTCTTGCTTGTGCTGCCTTTTCTTTGTAGGTGTGCTGCAGCCTGAGGGAGACCTCACTGCCTCTTAAGAGACATTCATGGACTTTTTTTCCCTGAGCGGCAGGTGAATATTGAAGTCATGTTCTGGTAATGCCACCAAAAACGAAGAGCCCATGTACTGCTTTAGCTCATGCATGCCTTAGGTAAAGGATTGCTTTTTCTTTTTGCACACTTCAACTGTTGCAGGTGTGTCCAGGTGACAGCAGGTCTGAAAGAGCTTCTGAGATTCTCCTTATTCCTATGAATAAGAAATTAAATCTAGAAATATAGTACAATGAAACCTTACACTGGATTGACTTCTGACTCACTGTCACTTTCAGTGTGTGCCTGTTTACTTCCAAGTTCTGAATGCAGCATCTATAAATGTGCTAGCAAACAAAGTCTCCTCATGGATACTGAAGAAAGCTGAAGCTCAGACACTTTTCATCCTACCATGGTACTGGAAATTAAATTCATCTGACGATAGGTTATTTCTAAGTCTATGAATGTATATGGGGAAAACCCAAATACTTGTCTTTTATTCATTATTCAGCATGAAGACAATTTTGTATTTTAAATGCTAAAGAAATAAACTTGTAAAGATCTTGTATGCCCTAAGTGTAAATTTTGTCCTATGTTTTCTTTTATAATGAAGTTCAAGCAAAATATTTCTTACATTTCAGAAGGGAGGTTTAGGTTAGCCAGTGCTGTACTTTCGAGACTAAAAAATCAGTTTTTAAATATGTGGATTAGAATTCCTTAAGTTAAACATCTCTCCTTAGCAGTTGTATACATTTAGACAAAAAAATGAAACCATTGCAGCTGCTTGTCTATATAGTTGTTCGTGTTTGGTGATTTGTTTCTGTTGCTTTCTGGAATTGCTCTAAGAGTATTAAGAGCTCCATGTAAATCATTAATGTTAGAAATAGGAGTCAGGAGCAAATTTCAGAAGTTACAGATTTTGTTTCCTGGAGGGGGGACCAAGACTAAGCATCTGCTGACCTTGTATTATGTACTGTACAACATAAATGCGGCAGCATTGTGCTGAAAGTATTTGGCATCGGGTCAATGGGACTTCTTTCTAAACTTTTTTGTAATTCCCAGAAGCTCTCCAGGTGTGCAAGACAATTCTAATTTGATCGCAGGTACTAGTTCATCTTTTAGAATAATAAAATTGAGTTATCAACAAACTGAGAAATAATTCTGAAAAAAAAATTTTGATCTCTTCAATTATTGTTAAACTTGCATTGAGGATATATCATTTATATTTTGGAAAAATATTGCTATGTATTTGAACACATTTGAGAATTTAAATGCAGGAGCAAAAACGTTAACCTTTTAAATGATAACATTTTGGAATTTTCTCTTACCGCTACTGAATCCAGGTTAGGCACTGCCATGGAGAGGATGCATTTAGTTGAAAGCCTGTGCTGACAGAGCCGGAAGCTGTTTTGTAGGAACTCACTTGTGAGGTATTACGTGCTTGTTTCTATCAGTGGTGCAACTTCTGTTGACTTCAAGGCTGCTTAAGCAGACCTGGCGTGTTTAAAGACACACATTGGCTGCAAGCTTTTCATTATAATAGCCCTTGGATATGCAGTATAAATCTGTAACAACGTATAGTGCTACTGGATAATAATACTCTGAGTGCATATTTTCTGCTGTAAATTTCCCTCTTAGGGCTCCTATGGTATGTGTACATAGACTATTACCTTTGCACTGAACTGACTATACTTACAGCAAAAACAAGTAGTGTACTAAAGATGACTGCAGCTTGTGGTTCCAATTGTGGAAATACTTTTGCAGAATGAAGAGTATAGCTTCAGTGCTACAAATTTGATTTTTATATTTTTTATTAACATGCATGGAAGACTAAGGATAATATTTTTTAAAAATGAACTTGGTTTTGTACATTTTTCAATGTTTAAAACTATATGATTTAACATTACCTCTGAATACCAGTGATCAGTAAATTCTTAAAAGAAATACCTCAATTTGAGCATCCTTTTCTTGTTAGTTGTCTGGTAGGTTGAAATGGACTACAGCATGTGATGAACTGAGCCGAATGATGTAGATGCTTAAATTATGCTATATAAGTCATATGATGATTTACTAAAAGGGAACAAAATGATACACTACAAGTGTTGATGTGCCGTATACAATCATGGCTCATTCTGCCCAACTGGACATTTTCCTTATGAATGGCTTGTAAGTTGAATTTTCAGCGTGAAGCCAGATTAAAAATGAAACAAAAAAAATGCTTGGTTTCCTCTTGTTTTTTTGTTTGGTTTGGGGTTTGGGTTTTTTTTAGATTTAAGTTCTTTATAAACAATAAGGTTTACAATAAGGGAAAGGATTACACACACATCGTAATTGTGACCGAGTCCATACATGTTTAGAGGCGCTTTGCTGATGTATGTTCTCTGCGGCAGTTTGTGTAGGAGAACAGTGTTTCTTTACCTGACAACTGGGAGTATGAAATACAAGGACTTAAGGGGTTTTTGTTGGGGTGTTTGGGGTTTTTTTGTGGGGGTTTGTGGTCTGGTTATGGGGTTTTTGTTTTGTTTCCCCTATGAATGCCAGGGATATTGATTCCAGTTGTATTTTCTGTGATCAAAGAAGAATATTGAAAGATTAAAAAAGATGCAGAAAAGAGGCTTCAGAAGTCTGGAAAACAAATTAGACTGAAGTAGCTTAGGCTACTTTTATTTATCCAGGAAAGATACAAGAAGTGATCCAACACTCCAGACACCTATGTACATGAGAAATTCATAACGGAGGGTGGAAAAAAGGCATAATGAGGTCCAGTAGATAGCAGCTCAACCATTAATAGAAACATTTTTAAGAATGCAGCAATGTGGCACACTTTCTTATGAAGAAAACCTTTAAAACCTGAACTATTTTTTGCTTAAATATATTTTTCCTTTTTTCTTCTGCTCTAAAATGCAAATAACTTATTTGCTCTGTACTTACATAAGTAGATTACACTCGAAAATGTTTTAACTAATGCCAGAGGACAGTATCAGAATGCAGTATACTTTCACAGCTGCTTTGTTGGAAGTGATTATTAATGAAATATTACAGATGTGTAAATGCACAAAACGCATGCAAGATTTACTTCTCCCAAGGGTAAAGATTCCCTGATACCATCTGGTTTAAACCCTGTTTTTCCCTGCTTCTTGCCAAGGTAGCATGAGGCCTGCCAGAGGTGACAGGCTCTAGCCCTGACTTTGTGCAGCACTTCACTGCCATGCTGCTGAGTTCAACACGGAGCCGGCCCGCTCTGAAGGCGCAGCCAGTCTGTAAGGGGCGGGAGTAACTATGACTCTCTAGGAGGGCAAGTTACAACTGGGCTTAGGTGCGGGGGGCCGCACCTCCACGTGGTTCCCGCCGGACACCCTAAGTGGTGACCAAGTCGGCCCCTGCCCCAGTGGGAGTTATGCTTACCCAGCGCCCTATCGAGTGACCTCACCTAGCACTTGATAGTAACTAATAAGGTGCAAACCCCTTTGACAGTCGGGTGCGGACCCACTGTCCCTGCCCTCGCTCACGGGCCGATAACAAGTTGAGCAACCGTCAGGTGTGATCTGGAGGGGGACTGCCTGACTGATGAGAGACCCTCTTACCTACTGGACTCGACAATACTTCCGGAGTTGCAGTGTATCCCGCTGAGGACGGGACCCAGGAACCTCCAGAGATAAACCTGGGGGTTTGGTGTTCTCCGAACTCGCTGCGTTTGGGATGTTACGGGCTCCGGAAGAATCTCGCGATCGTCGCGGTGCGCTTCGCGTGTATTCCGTGTGGTGTCACGGGCGGTTGCAGTCTTCCGATGCTGCAGAGACCCCAGTCGGTGATTTTGTGGGTCCAGTTTGGCTTGCCCCCAGTTCTTATCCTGCGCTCGCGTAAGGGTCCCTGGGGGACTGGTGCTCACCTAAAGCCGGCGTTCGGGATGTCACGCGCCCGGAAGAATCTCGCGACCGTCACGGTGCGCTTCGCGTGTATACGGAGGGTGGCACGGGCGACCGCCGCGGGGCACGAGCGCATTAGCGTGGAGGCATGTTAAACTTCGGTTGCTATACCGTCTCTGTGTGAAGCATAACTGCCTCTGCTTTTTCGCGTCGGGATCATCCCGCATCTGTGCGGTAACATCTGTCCCGGTCGCGCCTAAGCCTGCTGCCATGGTCTTGGTGGCACTGGGACTGAACCAGCTTGTAGGGGGACAATCTGGCTCTTAAATTCGATCTGGTGCGCGTACCTTAACACCGAATTTGACTCAGGTGGACGGGCCACCTTCACTTAACCCGGAAAAGGAACACACACCCATGTTGTTCATTTCTAGCAGTGTGAGCTGTCAGCCCTCACATCGTACCCTCATCCTCCCCACCCGCATCTTCCCACCTTTCTCCTGTTACTCTCCACCATCTTTTTCACTGAGAGAAGACATCCACCTTCACTTTCTCGCTCTGCCCATCCTGCCAGGGCTTAATGGGGACACCCCAGCGTGGCCCAGCCCTTCGCCTGCCGCTTGCCCGCTCCCTCGCTCGCCTGCATCTCCGGGGCGACCATCTCTGACCCGCGCTTGTGCCTCTTCGGCCCCCAGCCCTCGGTGGGGGCGTACCTGAGGTACGTACCCGTGTCACCACATGAATGGATGGGTGAAGACCGCAAGAAATGCTCCTTTTTTATTCCCAGCTCCCGGGAGGGGCAACACTGGTTATCCCAGGCCACCGAGCGCAGCTGGTGACTGACAGCAGGCCCGGGGCGCTGCCTCCCCCCGGCGCTGACGGGCCACACGGCCCCCCGCCCTTCTGGGCGCTGCTGCCCTCCTGACCGGCGTGCTCCTGTCGCTCCGGTCCTTTCCCGAACTTTTTTTATCGTATAACACCGTCCTTCAGCCTGCGTGTCAAAGGTAACTTCTCGTTACACCGCTTAAGGGCGATAAGTTCTTGCCGTTGTTCTCTTTCTCTTCAGTCCTGAGCCGCCGCCGCCGCTCCCCTCACCGCCCCCTAGTGGCGACAGGCGCAGCCCCTCCCCTCGCCCATTGTTTCCTCCGCCTGCCGGAAGTGACGAGCGGGCGGGGCGGTGGGCTGCGTGTGTGATGAGCGAGAGGCGGCGCGCGCCGGCCGGGCGGATCCAGCGGGGGGCTGCGGGGGGCGGCCGGCGCCATGCTGAGCCGCAGCTCGTTCACCAGCCTGGTGGTGGGGGTGTTCGCCGTCTACGTGGCGCACACCTGCTGGGTGATGTACGGCATCGTCTACACGCGGCCCTGCCCGGCGGCGGCGGGGGGCGATGGCGGCGGCGCGGCGGGGTGTGTGTGGCCCTACCTGGCGCGGCGGCCCAGGCTGCAGGTGAGCGGGCGGCGGCTCTGTGGTGGCGGGGGGCGCGGTCCCCGCTGCCCGGGGCGCGGCCGGACCCTGCGGCGGCCGTTGGCCCCTCAGCCAGCTCCTCGGCACCGGGGGCGGGAGAGCTGGTGCCTGCCCGGTGCCTGCCCGGGCCTGGCCCCGCTGTCAGCGGGCTCGGCTGCTCACCGTGGGCTGCCTCTGCCCCGGTGGTGCGGCGGCTGTGGCGGGCGGAGCAGCAGGCGGGGAGCGCCCAGCCCGTGCCCTGGGCGGGCTGCCCCTGCCCCGCGGTGAGGCTCGGGCAGGGCGGAAGCGTGTTTTATTTTCTGATTTCGTGTATTTGGCGGAACATAGAGCAGCCGTACTGGAGAAAAGGCTCAGCTTTCTCAGACATCTGTGACTTCAAGAAGGGGTCATCCTATTAAACTGTGTTAGGAGGCTGTGTTACAGTGTCTTTCTGCCCCCAAAGGAGGGAAAGGATCGCTGAAAGCTGTTCTAGAGGGTTTTTTTTTTGAGTATTTCCTTTCACAATGTGTAGAGCCGTCAGTGTGACTGTGGAAATTGGCAAAGTTCATCCTCTGTGTTTCATAGGCAGCTCTTTATGTGTCCTGAATTTAATACTTCTGTGCTCTGATTTCTTTGTGCTGTGTTTTGGTTTCAGTTGAGCGT
>WKFP01015081.1:1605472-1639548 GCA_011057875.1 Pterocles orientalis
GCGGGGGGCGGCCGGCGCCATGCTGAGCCGCAGCTCGTTCACCAGCCTGGTGGTGGGGGTGTTCGCCGTCTACGTGGCGCACACCTGCTGGGTGATGTACGGCATCGTCTACACGCGGCCCTGCCCGGCGGCGGCGGGGGGCGATGGCGGCGGCGCGGCGGGGTGTGTGTGGCCCTACCTGGCGCGGCGGCCCAGGCTGCAGGTGAGCGGGCGGCGGCTCTGTGGTGGCGGGGGGCGCGGTCCCCGCTGCCCGGGGCGCGGCCGGACCCTGCGGCGGCCGTTGGCCCCTCAGCCAGCTCCTCGGCACCGGGGGCGGGAGAGCTGGTGCCTGCCCGGTGCCTGCCCGGTGCCTGCCCGGGCCTGGCCCCGCTGTCAGCGGGCTCGGCTGCTCACCGTGGGCTGCCTCTGCCCCGGTGGTGCGGCGGCTGTGGCGGGCGGAGCAGCAGGCGGGGAGCGCCCAGCCCGTGCCCTGGGCGGGCTGCCCCTGCCCCTGCCCCGCGGTGAGGCTCGGGCAGGGCGGAAGGGTGTTTTATTTTCTGATTTCGTGTATTTGGCGGAACATAGAGCAGCCGTACTGGAGAAAAGGCTCAGCTTTCTCAGACATCTGTGACTTCAAGAAGGGGTCATCCTATTAAACTGTGTTAGGAGGCTGTGTTACAGTGTCTTTCTGCCCCCAAAGGAGGGAAAGGATCGCTGAAAGCTGTTCTAGATTTTTTTTTTTTTGAGTATTTCCTTTCACAATGTGTAGAGCCATCAGTGTGACTGTGGAAATTGGCAAAGTTCATCCTCTGTGTTTCATAGGCAGCTCTTTATGTGTCCTGAATTTAATACTTCTGTGCTCTGATTTCTTTGTGCTGTGTTTTGGTTTCAGTTGAGCGTATATACTACCACACGGTCAAATATTGGTGCTGAGAGTAATATAGATCTGGTTTTGAATGTGGAGGATTTTGACATTGACTCCAAATTTGAAAGGTAGGTATCTGAACTACTTGATCTTTGTTTAGTTCTGAAGTCTGCATCTAAGCTGGTAGTTACACCCGTGGAAGTACGTATGATGTAAGGTAGACTGTTCATAATAGCTGTGTTGAAAGAGTAGACTTGTGCACCTGGCACTGAGGAACAGGCTCTTGGACAAACTTTTCTTACACTGAAAATCATCTTATACTTGCAAGAAACAAAGCTTGCAAAGCAGGGCTGTAGCAGTAAATACAGAAATGCTTGTTTTTCTTGTATAGGTTTTACAAATCTTGAATGCTGTCCTATATTCTCTGCCATAACTTTCAGATTCCACTCGAAACATACATCTCACCAGCTGTGCTAGATCCCTAAGGTACATATGAGGTGCTAAATTTAAGTATTGGTTAGTTTGTATCAGCGTGCTGGTTTCAGACACATAGACAAATGTTTTACAAGATTGTGCTTTGCTTATAATAGTAGAAATTACTTTCCATTGTGAAAATGTAAGTCAGAGTGCCTGGAAATGCTCGAGACTTTCCTCTAGTAACATGTGTAGCCAGCTTACTAGATGCATGATGTTCTTTATAGCTGTGGCTTCTGACCTGGAATAGAACTTGGAAGTCAAGCTGTATTCTCCTGTGTTTTAGGGACATGTTTTTCTATAATTGTTTAAGTGCTAATAATTGTAAAAGTAAATTTCTTTTTCTGTAGTTCAGGGTTTCAAGATCTTCTGAAGGGATGTTGGTGCTAAGATGGAATCAGATTGTGCTCTTAGACAAATTTCTGAGTATAACGTTGCACTCTGTGTATGCCTCTCCACAATAAATGATAAGAACTACTTGTCTTGTGCTTCATATTTGCTGCCTCACTTTTTGTGTTTAAAGTAGTCATATTCTTGACTGTCTTGTCACAGAGTCTCTCAGTTCTTTAACGTTCTGCGTTTCCTGTAATTAAAGAATGCCTTGGTCTGCAGTTTAGGTCATATTAAACTTCATCATTGACAGACTTAAAAATACAATAATTACTTTACTGACATGGCGTGCAAAGCTATTGAAAGTATTCAGAGAAAAATAACCTGAACACATTTACAGGGACAGAGGAGGCATTATACAAGGCTGCAAGTAGGGTGATTTCTTGGCTGACACAAGGGGAGTGACTTCATGGTTTGGGGCTCCTGTCTAGAGTTCTGTGCTTGGCATGCCATAGCTGAGAAGATATTTTGCTAATGCAAAGTGGTTGGCAAAACTTCGTGATTCTCTTTTTAAACTTTTTATAGTGTATGCACTCTGTGATATGTATTCAGCACATGGAAGACTCTTTTTTCCAAGTGCTGTGATAATTTTGGCCCCTTGACCTTATCAGCAGGGGAAAACAACAAAAAACTGATGATGCAGTCCTGTGTTGTCTAGGATGAATTGGACAAAGAGTAAAGTATCTTGAGATGATAGTGAAACTTTGTAAATGCCAACATTATGGTACATAGTGGAGTGTATAAATTGATGCTATCCAGCCACAGCTCATTAAAACGTATTAGCCAGAACTAATTGTTCTGTGCCAGGCAACCTGAATATCTTTTTTTTTTTTTAATGTCCCCAGCCTTTTTTTGCTTGCTTCCAGAGCATCTTCAATGATCCTTACATGTAATAGCTAAATTTTTCAACATGTGCTCTGTCATCTCATAATGTGTTTATTTTGTATTTTAGGACGGTGAATGTCTCTGTACCAAAGAAAACCCGAAATAACGGCACGTTATATGCATATATATTTCTTCATCATGCTGGTATTTTGCCTTGGCATGACAGTAAGCAGGTGCATATAGTAAGCCCTCTCACCATGTACATGGTCCCTAAACCAGAGGAGATTAATTTGCTCACTGGAGAATCGACCACACAGGTAGGTGGCTTTTCCATCTATAGATGAACAACTGCAAAAAAAGTAATTTATTTTAGTGCTAACACTTCTAACCTTAGCATCTGCTGTGCTTGCATCTTCACGCTAATTATGGTATTAGGAAAAAAATAATCCAAACCCTTCTTTATTGTCAGCTTGCACAATAATAGTAGACCACTTAGCACAGCAGAGGTAGAGCCCTCTAAAACACTGGTTGCTAATAAAACACTTTTCTAGTTAACATTAATTGGTTCTTTAAGGATTCATTGCTTTTGGTAGAAATACTGTATTCTGTATCAGCATGATGCTGCTTTGTAACTATACAAATTGGAGTCACGTGAAATAATATGCTTTGCTTTTGTAAAACAGAGGTGCGAACTTGATTTTGACATTGGTGAACAATGTCAAATTGCTTCTTTTCCTTTAGGATGTTCTTACTTTCCACTTCAATTCAAGAGAATAAGATAATATTCTTTGGCAAATGCTACAATTACTCACCAGGGAGGTGGAAAATACAGTGTAACTTAATGAAATACTTGTGAGTGGCTGAGGTACCTCATATTCAAGTGAAGTTTGAGAATTTCACTCTGTTCTTCTTTGGAATTTGAAGTATACCTGTAGCCAGCAGTGCTGTTTCTAAGTCCTGTCAGGATAAAGTTGAAAATGAGTTGAGGCTAGAGTCTGACACTAAAAGTCAGAACAGGTGGTGTTCATCCAAAGAAAAGCAAGTAGAATGCCCTGGGTATAAGCATCTACTGAAAGCTAAGGTGATACTCAGTTTCAGCACTGCTTTACAGAGCGTTTGGAAGCTCAGAAGTTCAAAACAAACGATCTGATCTTTTTACTCCCCCAAATTAGTACGGTTCTTCATCCACAACCTTTTGACTGTTTTGAAGCAACATCTGGTTATTCTGCAGTCCTTATTTTCAAGTGACTTTTTCTGACTAGTATCCAGATTCCGAAGGTATTAACATTGATTCATTCTTGATTTTTCATTTTTGATGAGCAAGGCTGTGAATGGGAACTGAAGTTTTTCAGTGTCAGATTGTGGTGGGCCTTTACAATCCATTCTGTCATATTTAAGCAAGATACTTGGTCTTGTCGAAATTAGGATGAAGCATTTTTCAGTGGGCTTCTGTTTTGCAATATAGTTAATGACTATAGTTTCTGTGAGTCCCAGTATTATCCTATTCAAAATTCTGTATTGTTTAGCAGTATCTGTGTTTATTGTATTTTTAAAGCAAATTGAAGCAGAAAAACAGACCAGTGCTCTAGATGAACCTGTCTCACACTGGAGGTCAAGATTAACCTTAAATATTATGGTGGAAGACTTTGTGTTTGATGGATCATCCCTCCCTGCTGATGTTCACCGTTACATGAAGATGTAAGTGAATTGTTTCATTTTGCTAGATTTGTTATTATAAACTTAGTGTTCATTTCTTAAAAAATCCTCCCTGGCCTCATTTAGCATTCTGTGTTTAAATCAGAGCTTAGGAGACAAGAATAGATACTCTTAATCCTTGCATTATAGTAGTGACAATTAGTAAGATATTACATACTAGAAAACCTTATTTATATCTTATTTCTAGGCAGCTCAGATTTTAGGATACTTTTTTTATTTTTTAATGGAGTTATCATAGTAAGACAAAGCAGAACTACAAAGACACGAGTAAAATGCTACAGCAGACTTCATACCCCCTTGTTCTCAAATCATACTTCTGGCCTTTAAAGAAATTACTGTCCCTTGACCTTTCTAGTTATCCTTCATCTGTAAATTATGTGTACAAACTACAAGTGCTTAAGAGGCACAGCTGATCTCCTGTGACATCTTTTTTCCTCCCTTTATGATTGGCTTTATTTTACTTTGACAATGTGTTTTCCCACATTATGTCATTTTCTCAAGTAAATATTAAAAAGCAGGGATGGGTTTTTAGGTCTCTAAATGCAGTAGCTTCTGTTCACAGCTTGCTTAAATTACTTCCAGTGTTAACCATATAAATAGTGCTGTATTGGCTTGTGCTGCTGTATGTTGATGCCTTTCTCTACAAGTATCCTGTTAAATCCAGAAGTAGTTGCTTCATCAGCAGGCCCTGGGGTTCTGGGCTAGCTTCCCAGCCAGAACAGATAAACTTAATGACTCATAAGATAGGCCCATAACAAGAAGGAGTTGGACTGAGGTTGATGACCAAGGCTATATTTTCTGGCCATGTTTAGGTACACATTAGGGCTGTTTTGTCACTGCGTTACACAGGAAATAGTTTGGATGTGAAATAGCCTGCTGCACTTCCACTAGCAGTAGCTTTAATGGTAGTTATTAGATAGAAATCTAAACTTCTTCAGTTAAATAACCAAGCAGGATTTCTGAGCTTTGATTTATTACTTTTCTGTGTTACTGTTGCCCCTTGTGTATTTAGTATGCAGTCTTTCTTAGCATGCGTAGAGGCTTCTTTCTTTTGTCAACAACTAAAATTCAACTTTCAGGCCTTAAAAAGCTCAGTTCCGTACTGACTAGTTCCGTAGACTTTTATGGAGAACATTATAATGTAGATAACTGCCTTTCTAGTAAAGAGCTTCATAAATTTGTCTCTCTTAGGGCATTTCTAAGATACTGACAAAGCAATTGTGTATAGGTCATAATTTGCTAAATATAATTCCAGTGGTCAGTTTTGTAGAGGACTCAAAGGCTGGTAAGTTTCTGTTGGCTTGATGCAGGCTGGTGAGGTGGTAGAGCAATCCAAAGGACTGCTTCTGTGAGGAGAAGGCAGAGAAGATTTCTGCTCCTTGTGCACTCCCTCCGGTACTATCTAGCCTTCCAGTGTGCGTACCAGCCATCGTGTTCATAGTCCCATGCTAGCTAGTGCATGTGCTGTTGCTGACATAACAATGACCTTGTGGGTAGAGAGGAGTTGGGGAGATGATGGAGAGTTGTCATTGTTGTAGTAGGAGAGGGATACTTGAGACAAAGGATAAAAATATATGTTAGTAAACTTCAGCACATTTCTCTTCAACAAACCTCTTAATTTCCTTTACCCTTGCTCATGCAACAGCTTCAGCATCATCACAACTGATTTCATTTGTCTTCTTTTTTTTGCTTATTCTATCTTTCTACAGAAAACTAAAAAAAAAAAAAAGTAAAAAGAGAAATATGACATTCCTGATTTTTTTATACAGACACCTCTCAGTGAAAGACTCTAGGCTAGTTGCTTCTTTCTTGCTGTGTGTTAAAGAAAAATGTGCCTGAAAAGACAGTAGGAAGTATCCACTGGGTAGATCTGAAAGTGATGAATGAGTGCTAATTTGAATAAAAGTAGTTTTCTTTTTAGATCCCTACAGTCATAAAATCCATGTTTAAACATCCTAGGGTTCAGTTGGGGAAGACAGTGCATTACCTTCCAATATTATTTATTGATCAGCTAAGCAACAGAGTGAAAGATTTGATGGTGAGTAATAGAAAACCTTTAACTACATTTAACAGTTTTAACAGTAATCTTCAATGTTGTTTTAATTAAGATTTTGTCATAGGTTGTTTGCTGTAATGAAGAAGTATGAATTCCAAAAAGGACTCTGTTAATGACTGTTTTACTTAATGTGGTCGACTGTGGTAACTGCAGAAGCTGGATCTGGGTTTTGAGAGTCCCCTCTGACAGAAATATCTGCCAAGTACTCCCTTCTATTCCACCAAAAGATATTTGGGTTCCATTGATTCTGCCTTTTCAGTGGATAAGGAGGACTTAACTGCAGCAGCTGTGGTGGGAGCAGTCTCATGAGCGATTTGACTCCTTAAGCTGGTGAAGTTGTGTTAGCATCCCAGAGCTGCCTCTGATACCTTCTAGGGAAATGAGCGTACTGAACACAGCTGATAGTGGAGATACACTCAGATAGATTGGTAGCTATTCTCTTATCTCCAAAAGTATTCACTCTGTCGTGTTAGAGTAACTTGGGCACCTGAAAGTTTGGTGTTACATTACCTCCAGGGATTTTCTGCACTTAAACAAAGCAGGGCTTAGAAACTTCAGTAATGGAATTACAGAAGGATGAGTTTGGATGAGATCTCTGGAGGTTCCTAGAGTAACACCCCGGTTCGGAGTGGCTCACCTGGAGCGGGTGGCTTCGAGCCTTCTCTAGTTGGGTTTTGGATATATCCAAGGTTGGAGATGCCATAGTCTCTCTGGGCACCCTGTTCTGGTGTTCAGTCACCCCTGCAGTTAAAAAGAAGTGTTTTCATGCATTTAAACAGAGTTTTCTGTATTCAGTTTTTGCCTAACTCTTGTGGGAAGTCATGCCGTTCCTTTATTACAAATTACATGTGCAGTCCCTTGCATCTAAACTATGTTAATCTTAGCAGCTCTTAGTTAAGCCCTGCAGTTCTTTTCAGTTGCACTGACTGGAATTTAGCAATTGGAGTTTTTAAGAGCAAAAGTCTTGGTGACTGTATCAAAACTTTTGAACAAGTATGTCTGGAGTCAGCATCTTCTACATGAAAGTCTTGGTAGATGTAAACTTTCCATAGACCTTCTAAATTGTCTTCTAAATTCATTAACTTTAGTTCAGACAAAGAATTTTGTTGCTTAGTGTCGGGGAGAATCTTCTTTAAGAAGTTGTATCCCCCTCACCCCAAGCTTGTTCAGCAGAATAAACTCCTGAGCATTTGTTAAAAATCTTGGTAGCAGGTAGTTTTGTCCAGTATTTATCTAGACATCCTTTTGTGATGTCTTTATCAGTGGTCATTGTCCTTTTGAGTTTCTTGCCACAGCTCATTCAGTTCAGTACACTCATATGAGCTAACTGGTCGTGTACCCTGTTTACAAATAAACTAAACTCCTCAATCTCGTGTTATTAATAACATTCCTGCAGTTGTCATGCATGTCATGGTTAATGCTGCTCTAGCTCTCTGCCTGAAAGTCGTTAAAGATCCTGAGAAGTGCTGCAAAGACTATTCCATCAAAACTGCTGCAAACCTCCTTTTCAGCGCTGCCTTACATGACTTCTCAGTAGTGACTTGCCAGACTGTTCTCAAGCCCTGCAGAAAGACTGGTCTAATAGTATGCGTACTGTGAGATAACGAGAAGTAAGTGAAGAGAAGGAAATAATAAGTGAGGAAGTCACTTTTGTGGAGCAAGCTGTATTGACTGTAAACAGGGGCATAGACGCTGTCTGTTTGGTATGCCCGACCTGAAGTAATGGGGCTGAAGATGCGTTTTCTTTGCTTGTGCTGTGTAGATTTTGAACTGACTATTATTTTGACCCAGATGTAAGTTTTCTACGGCATGTACTGTAGTCTGAAGACTGTGTTCCTCATGTTCTTAAATGTTCTTGCCAATGCTGAGGGTTTGGGGATTGCACAAGATTCTGATTTGATAGAAAACATTAAAATTCATACTGCTGAACTTGCTTTGTTTACACACTGTTTCATAGTACTGATAAAGTAGAGTGGTAGAAGTAATATGTGATGTTCTGAGGCCATACTACAAGAGTAGGTTGTATCATGGAGGTTTGGTAACTTTCTAGTTCTCAAAGGCATAGCAACCGTCACACCCAACTAGGTCGTGAGGCAGCACTTGTGGACTTCTAATTGTTCATTAAGAAAGAGTTCATTCTTCTGATCTTTATGTGTTCATTTAATTTGGGTTTGGTGCTGAAGAATTCCTATCTCTGTCTTTTATCACAATCCGCTTTTCTCCTTGGCTACTCCTGACTCCCCAGCAGTGCTTTGTCTGTGTGGAGTGTACTTGCTGCATGTCACTTGCCCATCCATTTGCAAAATTTTTGTTTTCTATCTCTCCTGCAGAGATAAAATTTCTTTTTCTTTTCTCCCAGAAATGTTGGTGCTATCTTTGATAGACTGAGAAATTGGTGTCGGAATGGAGGGATTACAGGCATCCTTTAAAGGGAGAAGCCTGGAAGATGTTTATGTAGCTGTTGGTAAACAGCTGTAGAATCTCGCCAGCATTCTGTCACTGGCTCTAACCACATTAGTTTCACCCTGTTTTTGTTTTTTTTTTTTTTCCAGACCATTCTGAGATCCCTAGCATTGTTCTAGTTTCTCAGGCTTTCTCCCTGCTGTATTTATAAAACCTTCCCAGCTTCCCTTTCTCTCCCTTGCGTGTGTGCATGTTCTGCCACTGTCTGAAACGCTTGTGGGGTCTTGGGAGGGTGGTGAGATTGAGAGTTGTTTGTACTCACTGGAGGAAAGTGTGAATGGGAGGGTGAAAGTAAACCCCAGTTGACGTCTGGCTGATAGCCTGGGGAGCTAAAACCATGTTCTGTAAGGTAAGAATCAGAAGAAGCCCATTCACTCAGCTAGGTGTCAGCTAACTCATTACTGTAGAAACAGAGACAGTGTAGAGTAGCAGTGCTGAGGTGGGAATTGTGGTTGGGTAGTAGTAAGGAGTCAGAAACAATAGATCTTGAGCTGTTGCAATTCAGAGTGCCTGCCTGGCTGTAATCTTGAACTATCCTTGCAAGTTTAAAACATACACCCTGAACTTATCTGTAGGTAGCTACAGAGAATTCTAACATCTATGAGGACAATTTTTTTTTTCCTTGTTTTAAACTTGTTTAAGAGACAGTCAGCTATCATAACTGACTTGCAGAAGGAGCTGAGGCAACGTAAGACTTTTTTTCCAGCTTAAGGGGGCCCTGGTAGTTCTCATAATAATTAAAGTGTAGATGATAGAGTAGGATTAGCTGAAATTTCTCTTGGAGCAGGAAGAAGATTTGTGTGACAGCCCATGTCCCAGAGTTTGCATGTGGGGTAGCTTGCTTAGCTTTAGCTGTGGTGTTTTCACTCGTTTGAGCAAGTAGCATCATCCTGCTTCCCCACATTTTGTTTTGGAATGAATTGTGACTTTTAATTTCTCTCAAAACCAGCCTCAATTTACTAAAGTTCTGAATGAGGCCTTTGGGATATATATTTTTTTTTTTTTTTAATCTTCTAGCTCAGGTAATCTTAACATATACATTCAAAGAACTGTCAAAAGAGAGTTACCTTAAGCACACTTCTCACTTGAGCTGAGACCAGCAGAGGGAACTTTATGTAAATGTCTCAGAGGCATTTGTATACAGCAACAGAGAGGTTGCTGAAAGAACTTGAACAGAACAAACTGCTAATGTAGCATTTCTGGGGAAAAAAACCCAAATACTTAAAGTATAGTATAAAAGTCTAAGATCTTATTCCCTTTCAAAAAACTAACTGACCTCTTAAAACTGTGCGATTAAATCACAGTGTGATATAGTCACTTTCCTTCAATCTTGAAAAGATGAATGGAAATAATTGTTGCAATTTTTTCTGCTATTAAAAATGAAACTATGTCTTTTTGAAATACAGGTCATAAATCGTTCAACTACAGAGCTACCTCTTACAGTGTCATATGACAAAATATCCCTTGGAAAACTCCGATTTTGGATCCACATGCAGGATGCTGTGTACTCCCTCCAACAATTTGGTATGTTTTTTTTCTTTAATGACTTCAGGCCAAAAAAAACCCTCAACCTCTTAAATTTTTTTCTCGTAAGTTCATAGATGACATATAACTCTCTGTTTTTTCTGGTTAGCTGATGAAAAGGTTTAATGCTAAATATCTTTGGGCTCAGGCTGAGCATGGAGAAGGAATCTGGGTTCTGATCATACTGCTGATGCTTCAGAACTGGCTGGCCTCTCAGTTAGGCTCAGTTACAAATTTATAAGGTAGTTTAGATAAACTGGAGGCTTTACATGCATGAAACTATTAAAGTCTGTTTTTCACTTAAATGTAATGGAGTAAGTGTACGCTTCCACTCTGAAGTGCATATGCTCTGTGTTGGTGACAGTAAAAGCTTAGTTATACCACCTTTAAATGTTTGTTCCACTGATGCACACCTTTGTGAGTCAAATCATCGCTTTTAAAAATCCACATCTTATTTTCAGGGTTATCTTTGTGTCTCTAGTTTTCTTTCCCTAGGCTGTAGTTGGCCTCTTCATGCCAGAGTGAGGAACTACATCATAATGGAACCAGTGTTGATGTATATAAATGTGGGATTTTTTCTGATCCTCTCTTTTTAAGCACTTCAGACAGCAGTTTGAACTTTTTTCAGGCCAACAGATCTTAAAAGCTTCTGTGCTCTATTATTGTAATGATTCTTAAATCCTTCCCAGTTTCTTTTTTTAATGCAAATAGATGCAGTATTTCACTGGTTTCCCAAGAGACATATGCAGGGGTAATGTTGTTTCCATGCTACTCAGTGCTCTTTGTTCACCAAAATTTAGTCAGTAAGAGGGAGAAGGTTTGGTTTTTCACTGCCGTCTCTGAATTAATATTTTATGGTGGGAAAACTTAGCATTTAAGGCATTGATTCCTCTGAAAAAAAAAAGCTGTTCTGGTTCAGCACTCATTTCAGAGTGTAGAAGACACAGTACCTGTATAGAGAATAACTTGACTGAGAGTCTAGGCTTTCTCCATTTCTTTTGCAGCATTTGCTTTTCTCTTGTTTCTTTGAGGGAGGGAGAGTAAGGAATAAGGTTGTCCTAAGTGGAATCCCGCTGCTTCTCCTTAGCTCAGGCTAAAGTATATCAAAGCTACAGGTCTGTCTGCTTAAAATAACTGTCTTGAAAGAATCAAGTGACTGCTTACTCAGAGTAACACAGTGTAGTTCTTTTCTCATTTTTTCAGTTTTTAATCATAAAATGGTTTGGGTTGGAAAGGGCCTTAAAGATCCTCAAGTTCCAACCCCCCTGCCATGGGCAGGAACACCCTCCACTAGACCAGGTTGCCCAAAGCCTCATCCAACCTGACCTTGAACACCTCCAGTCCTGGGGCATCCACAACCTCCCTGGGCAACCTGTTCCAGTGCCTTACCACCCTCACAGTGAAAAATTTCTTCCTAATATCTAGTCTAAATTTACCCTCTTTCAGCTTATGCCCATTACCCTTTGTCCTCTCACTACACTCCCTGATAAAGAGTGCCTCCCCATCTCTCCTGTAGGCCCTCTTCAGGTACTGGAAGGCTGCTGTTCATCTCCTTGACGCCTTCTCTTCTCCAGGCTGAGCAACCCCAACTCTTTCAGCCTGTCCTCATAGGGAAGATGCTCCAGCCCTCTGACCAATTTCGTGGCTCTCCTCTGGACTCTCTTCAATAGGTCCAGGTCTTTGTTATTTTGGGGGCCTCACATCTGAACAGAGTACTCCAGGTGGGATCTCATGAGAGCAGAGTAGAGGGGGAGAATCACCTCCTTTGACCTGCTGCTAATGCTTCTTTTGATGCAGCCCAGGACACGATTGGCTTTCTACAAGCACATACTGCCAGCTTATGTTCAGCTTCTCATCCACCAATACCCCCAAGTCCTTCTCCTCAGAGCTGCTCTCTATCCATTCTCTGCCCAGCCTGTATTTGTGCTTGGGATTGCCTCGACCCACGTGCAGGACCTTGCACTTGGCCTTGTTGAACTTCATGAGGTTTGTGTTGGCCCAACTCTCCAGCCTGTCCAGGTCCCTCTGGATGGCATCCCTTCCCTCCAGCGTGTCCACCACCCCACACAGCTTGGTGCCATCGGCAAACTTGCTGAGTGTGCACTCAATCCCACTGTCCATGTCTCTGACAAAGATGTTAAACAACACTGGTCCCAGTACCAACCCCTGTGGAACACCACTTGTCATCGGTCTCCACTTGGACCCTGAGCCACTGACTACAACACTTTGAGTGCGGCCGTCTAGCCAGTTCCTTATCCAGCGAGTGGTCCTTCTGTCAAATCCATGTCCTGGCAACTTAGAGACAAGGATGTCACGTGAGACTGTGTCAAAGGCTTTGCAGAAGTCCAGGTAGATGATGTCTTCCTCTATCCACCAGCGCTGTGACCCTGTCGTAGAAGGTGCTGTGGTTTATAAAACCACGGTGACAGTTTTTTACTAAACACCTGCTGGGCTGAGGCAGGGACAGGGAGGGTTTCACTCACCACTTAGTGTTGCGGGCAAGAGACCAACACGACTCATGAAGGACAAGAAAAACAATTGAATTTATTAACTATTTACAACAAGAAGCAGGATATAGAAAGAGAGAAACCACATCTTACAAAAAGGCACTTCTACCCCACCCCTCCCTTCTTTCCAAAGCCCAAAGGCTTTGTTCTGTGCAATTTTCCCTTGGTAAAGCTGTGTTGGTTGTTACCAATCACCTGCTTGTTTTCCATGCGTCTTAGCATAGATTCCAGGAGGATTTGCTCCATGATCTTGCCAGGCACAGAGGTGAGGCTGACTGGTCTGTAGTTCCTTGGGTCTTCCTTATTTCCTTTTTTAAAAATGGGGGTTATGTTTCCCCTTTTCCAGTCTGAGGGAACTTCACCAGAGTGCCACAACTTCTCGAATATGATGGATAGTGGTTTGGCAACTTCGTCTGCCAGTTCCCTCAGGACCCGCGGATGTATCTCATCAGGTCCCATGGACTTGTGCACCTTCAGGTTCTTTAGATGGTCTCGAACCTGATCTTCTCCTGCAGCTGGCAGTTCTTCCTTCTCCCAGTCACTGCCTTTGCCTTCTGCAACTTGGGCAGTGTGGCTTGAGCTCTTGCCAGTGAAGACTGAGGTAAAGAACTCGTTAAGTACCTCAGCCTTCTCTATATCCTGAGTCGCCAGGTCTCCCGGTTTCTTCTGGAGGGGGCCCACATTTTCCCTAGTCCTCCTTTGATCGCTGACATACCTGTAGAAGTTCTTCCTGTTACCCTTAATGTCCTTGGCCATATTTAATTCTGTTAGGGCTTTAGCTTTCCTAACCTGATCTCTGGCTTCATGGACAGTGTCTCTGTATTGTCCCCGGGCTACCTGTCCTTGCTTCCACCTTTGAGCTTGCTCAGGAGTTCCTTGTTCATCCATGCAGGCCTGCTGGCATTTTTGCCTGCCTTCCTCTTTGTTGGGATGCATCGCCCCTGAGTCTGGACTAAGTGATCCTTGAATATTAGCCAGCTTGCTTGGGCCCCTCTTCCCTCCAGGGCTTTATCCCATGGGACTCTTCCAAGCAGGTCCCTGAAGAGGCCAAAGTCCGCTCTCCTAAAGTCCAGGGTAGTGAGTTTGCTGTGCACCCTCCTCACTGCCCTGAGGATCTTGAACTCCATCATGTCATGGTCGCTGCGTCCCAGGCTGCCCTTGAGTTACACATTCCCCACCAGCCCTTCCTTGTTGGTGAGAACAAAGCCCAGCATAGCCCCTCTCCTGGTTGGCTCCTCTGTCACTTGGAGAAGGAAGTTGTCATCAACACATTCCAGGAACTTCCTGGCCTGCCTGTGCTGGGCTGTGTTGTTCTTCCAACAGATATCGGGGTGGTTGAAATCTCCCATGAGTATCAGGGCTTGTGAACGTGAGGCTGCTCCTATCTGCCTGTAGAGGGCCTCATCCACTTGCTCTCCCTGGTCAGGCGGCCTGTAGCAGACCCCCTCTACAATGTCCCCTGTCCCTGCCCTCCCTTTGATTGTGACCCACAAGCTCTCTGTTGGCTCCTCATCTAACCCCAGGTGGAGCTCCATGCACTCCAGCTGGTCTTTGACACAGAGGGCAACACCCCCTCCTCATCTGCCCTGCCTGTCCTTCCTAAAGAGCCTGTATCCCTGCATTCCAACACTCCAGTTGTAGGCTCCATCCCACCACATCTCTGTAATGCCAATAAGATCATACCCCCACAGGTGTGTACACATCTCCAGCTCCTCTTGTTTATTCCCCATACTACGTGCATTCGTATAGAAGCACTTAAGTTGGGCTCCCAGAGAGGCTGGACCTCCTGTGTGCTGCTCTCCAGCCACCCTCATGCCAGCCTGTGAACCTTTTCCAGGCTCTGGGCATTTGTTGCTGGCTTTTCTGTCATAGGAGTGGTAAGAGTGGGATGGATTAAGGCTCCCCTCCCCTGGCAATATTAGTTTAAAGCCTTTCTCACCAGGTTATCAAGCCTACGACCAAAGATTCTTTTTCCTCTCTCAGACAGATGGATCCCATCAGCCCCCAGTAGACCAGGCTGCTTGAAGCAAGCCCCATGGTCTAAGTAGCCAAACCCTTGGTTGTGGCACCACTCCTGCAACCATTTGTTGATGTGCCAGATCCTATCTGCCCTTTCATACCCTTTCCCTTCAACTGGGAGGATTGAAGAGAAAATCACCTGTGCTCCAGAGCCCTTTACTGCCTCTCCAAGAGCTCTGTAATCCTTCTTAATGCTCCTCAGGCTCCTCCCATCCCCATCACTGTTGCCCACATGAAACAACAGTAGAGGATAGTAGTCAGTGGGCCGCACGAGGTTCGGTAGCCTCTTAGTCACATCTCTAACACGAGCCCCCGGCAAGCAGCACACCTCTCTAGAGAGAGGGTCAGGTCGGCAGATGGGTGCCTCCATGCCTCTCAGAAGAGAATCTCCTACTACTGTCACCCGTCGCTTTTTCTTAGTCAGGCTAGCTGTTGTGCTAGGAGCAGATCGGGCTGCCTTGCTCAGCTCCAGTGTTTCTTGCGGTGAACAGGTCCTTCCTCTTCAGCTTGCAGAGCAGTGAAGCGATTCTGCAAGGGCACCTCGGCTTTTGGAGGAAGCCTCTTCCTCCTATTGATCTTTGCCTTTGCAAGCTCCCACTCCTCTGCATTACGGGCTTCCGCCCTGTCTGCACTGGTGGCCACCCTTTCTTCTGAGTGCACTGGTGGGATGGCTATGGGTTGTTTATCCAGGGGTTGTGGTACCACAGGAGACTGCACCTGGAACCAGCTGCCTGTCTCCTTCTCAGCCTCCCTGACACTACACTGCCTTCTCACTGCCTCCTGCCGCTCAGCCACCTGCCGCGGGAGCTCCTCCACCTGGGCACACCTTTTACAGGCAGGTCTGTCCCCTGCCCCAGGGAAAGGTCCGGGCACCCCCTGCAATCCAAGGTGTGCACCGCAGCCTCCCCCTTCCACAGCTCCGTCTGGGTGGAGGCATCACTCACCGCAGGGGGAGATGGTGCAGACCCCCCAGCCGGAGCTGCAGCCTTTGCACCCTCGCTCGAAGTTGAGTTCTTACCACTCTGCCTGGAGGGCAGGTAGGATGTCCATACCACAGCTGGTCCTCAGCGCTGCCCTCTTCTCAGAGGTGCCCTGCGGGCTCGCCCTCCTCGTGTGTTGTGAGTAGCGACCAGTCACTGCCCTCTACTGGGGAATTTAAGGACGAATGGGGGTGCGGTCACTGTTGCTGTGGCAGCACCCACACCACGTCAGCCTCTTTCGGGATTGCTTGCGGCAGGAGTAGGCTTGTGCCCCTTTCCCGAGGTTTCCCTCTGAAAGGAAACTCCTGAACCCCCCTGTACCTTGAGATCGGTCAGTCCCACGCTGGCTGAGCTGGCTCCGAGCTGCTGACCTTGGCAACTAATGTGAAGCTCACCTTTCTTATGTATCAAACAAAAGCTCAGGGGCCAAGTTGAATAGTCCTTTTTCTTCCCACTCAGGCCAGAATGACTTACTGTGTCTCACCATTTGTGTCTCTGGTGTTCATCTTGGGTTGTAGTTAACACAACATATCAAAGGCATATAAGTCTGCTTGTAACTGATGGGTTTTGTTTAAGGCAAGCCAAATAACTAGCCAAAATACAGGTAGGCTTGGTTTTTACCAATAAAACTGCCATCTTGTTTTGGATTTATGATTCAAAAGGTAATACAACATGCCTTTTGTACTGGACCCTAGCATAACGGCTACTAACTGTCTAGTACTTCTTGCATAATTACTTTTTCCTTCTCTTAGGGTTTTCAGAAAAGGATGCAGATGAAGTAAAAGGAATTTTTGTTGATACTAACCTGTACTTTCTGGCTTTGACATTCTTCGTGGCAGCATTCCATGTAAGTGGAGAAACTTTGGTTTTTAGGAATTCTAGCATGTTTAAAAAAAGGGTGAGTTTTTCTCATTCATTGAGAACTGTTCTTGGAAATAGTAATCTCAATAGAGCAATACAAGAAACTTCCGGTACAAATCAGCTGTTTTTCCAATACAAAGTTAGTATACAAATCTGAAAGAAGATACAAATATAAGATAACGAGGTATAAACTAAACAGTCTTGACTGAAATGTAAAACATTTAACTTCATTCTAATAACTTTTTTTTTAGCTGAACCAAAGCACCCAGTATTAATATGCCTGTCAACAGTGGTTCACATTTTCTGGTATGCTGAGTTATCACAAAGTTTACTGCTCCAGTGTCACAGCTCAGGCACCAACAGTAGGGTTTCAGTCTGACTTCTAACCCCTGAAGAAATATAGATCAGCTGATATAGATTATTTCAAAAAATTGTGGCTGTAAAGTGCAGAGCTTGTAGCTCTAGGCATGGTTGGTGGTTGTTGTCTCTCTCTGTCAGCATTGTGTGTGTATTGGTTTAAATATGAATCTTTGTTTTAATCATAGAATCATAGAATGGTTTGGATTGGAAGGGACCTTAGAGATCATCTAGTTCCAACACCCCTGCCATCAGCAGGGACGCCTTCCACTAGACCAGGTTGCTTATTTCTTAAATACAATAGCCACAGTAGTGTCCAAAGCAGCAAAACACTACGGAAGTACATGCTTGTTTCCAGAGACAGGACTGAATTTCCATTTCGTGAAACATCGAGATCTAGCGTGCAGTCTTTCACGAGTCTGAAATGAACAATTTTTTTAGACTTAATTGTTCTGCTTTGAACATTTTTGCCATCTACAATACGCTTGATACTGTTCCCATATTCTGGGATAGATAACTTGCTGGGCATATTATGTTTATACTTACATTACATACAGTTAATTTGTTTGGAAACCCTTAGACTTCCCAGCCATTCTAATTTCTTTTTTCCGTTCTATTTATTAGGTTGTAAGATAACTGTAGGCTGGGACTAGCTCTTCTGATACTTTTTCTTTTGTGTATCATTGTCCCAAATTAAAAAAATACACTTTTACATTAAAATTCTCTGACCCAAAAAATTCCTTGAATCTGTGCTGCTTTTTTTTTTAAGACAGTGGATGCTTAAAGGAAATACTGAAAAATATCCTGGTGGCCAAAAGGGGTGCATTAAGCACAGTATAACCAGCTGGTCAAAAGAGGTGGTTATCCTGCTGTATTCAGTATTGGTGCAGTCCCACCTTGAGTACGGTGTACAGTTCTGGGCCCCACAGTTTCAGAAGGATGTGAAGGTCCTTGAATATGACCAGAGGAGGGCAGCGAACTGGTGAAAGGGGTGGAAGGAATGTCCTGTGAGGTCTGACTAAGGACTTTGGGTTTACCTAGTCTGGAAAAAAGGAGGCTGAGGGGTGACCTCGTTGCTCCCTACCGCTTCCCGAGGAGGGGATGTGGAGGGGGAGGGATCCAGTGACAGGACGTGTGGGAATGAGCATTAGGAAGCATTTCTTTACCGAGAGGGTGATCAAACACTGGAACAGGTTTCCCTAGAGAGGTGGTCAGTGCTTCAAGCCTGTTGGCATTTAGGACACATTTGGACAATGCCCTTAACAACGTGCTTTAGCTTTTGGTCAGCCCTGAAGCGGTCAGGCAGTTGGAATCGATGATTGTTGTAGGTCCCTTCCAACTGAGCTAATCTTTTTTATTCTATTCTGAACAAAAATACTGGAGAAAATACTCAATGGAAGTAAATTTAGTGCTAGATTGGTCTTGAAGTTCTGATCAACTTCTTGGTGATGGAATAGAGAGGAGAAAAATTATTTGCTGTATTTTAGGAATTTTTAAAAAACTTTGGTACTATCCAAGCCTAAATTGACTATTGATGCAGTACAAAGCACTTTGAATCTAGTTTAGTGTGGCTTTCCCTGGTCTGTCAAGGAGGTGAGCAATTCCTCAAGGTCCTCGGTTCTTCATCCTCTCTCATGGGTTACCCGGTATTGGGTCACTAACTTTCTTTACCAGAGACAGCACTGTAGTAGTAGCAGTACCTGCCATTCCTCTTCTTGTTTTGCACTGCTTTTGGAGCTTGGGCTTCTAAAACAGTTCTTGGCCTTTATTTGTTGTATTTAATTTTTATTTCTGAGGCTTCTAAGCCAAGTTTTTCTTGCAATTCCATCCTGAATGCATTTTTAACAGTTCAGCTGGTAGTCTTTAACTAGTACATGTTTGAACAAATGAGTGTGTTTCTTGCTATTTGCAGCTTCTCTTTGATTTCCTTGCATTCAAAAATGACATCAGTTTTTGGAAGAAAAAGAGGAGCATGATTGGGATGTCTACAAAAGCAGGTATGGCCCAGAATGGGAAGTGTTGTGCGTGTGCTATCTAATCTATACTGTGTGGTTTTAGTCTTACCCCGAGTTGAAATTTTGTAGATTCACCAAGATGGCAAAATGAGATGTGTTTGTGTATGAGAAGATGGGTAATAGGCTTTGTCAGCGTTGTGCTCAGGTATCACTTGCTTTTAAGAACTCTTGTAACTTCTGAGGTTTGACCGTCTTACAATTGACAAAAAGTTTAACACTAAGTCACCAGATTTCTTTTGCTGAAACAACAGAAAAATACTTTGGGAAAAGAATGAGGAACATAAAAAATCCTGTGGGTGGCGAGAATGCGCTGTCACAGGTAATGCTGTTCTGAGAGTCCCGTGTTTTCCTTGTAGGTAACTACTAGTTCCAAAATATTTGGGGATAAAAATGCTGTAGTGTAAAGCTGGTGTTTGATTTAGGCTTTGGTGTAAACAGGGGCAGTAGGAGCAGGTGGATGAAAAGCACAGGAGGGTTGAATTGACTTGGATGTTGGAAAGGTGAACCATAGTGATCTGACATCTTGTCAAGCCTTCCTACAGACAGGTGAAGGTAGTAGCTAGCCCTGGACACTTGAGCTTTGACACACTGCTCCCCAGCCTGGCTTATTGTGCTAATACTTGTTTTTCTGATAGATATTTCCATTCCGTTTATAAACTAAAATTATAAACTTGGGGTCACTTGACCTCTGAGACTATCCCTAATTCCCTCATATTTACAGACTGATTAAAACATATGAGCAATATCAATACCAGGAAAAAAATCAGGCGTTTTAAGTTATTATCTGTGTGTGATTCTGTGTGTGAGTGTGTTGTAGCTTTTCTCTGCTTAGGGGGATGGATATTTGTATCTAAGAATTAGTTGGTAGACACAAACATCCAAAGTTTTGCAACCCCCCCATAAATATATTTCTTAACATTTATAAACATTAAATTAGTTGCATGAGTTTCAAAGACTGACATGGTCTCGCAGGCTTCCAGCTTCCTCGAAACAAGAATCATGAACATAGTTCATAATAGTACCGATACATTGCTAATTGCTGCAGTACAGAACTCTTCCTTAAATACTCTGATTTTCTTTCATCTTTTGTGATAAGGATTTCATAAAATGTTTTTGTTCCTTATTTGCCTGGAGGTATATAGATCATTAGCTGTTTCTACCTCTACTTGATTTATCAAGATGTATACAGGAGAAGTTCATGCTTAACCTGCATAAGACAGAATTGTAGTAAATAGGCCGACAGTATTCTGTCATCTCAGCTGTTCATTTAAATATCAATAAGCCTTTCATTTTCATTTTTTCTATCTAGTGCTTTGGCGGTGCTTTAGTACTGTGGTAATATTTCTTTTCCTGTTGGATGAACAAACAAGTTTATTGGTCCTGATCCCAGCAGGCATTGGTGCAGTGATAGAGGTGAGTTCTTAAAGCTCTAAAACCAAATACCAGTATTTGCAGCATGCAAAAACATCCATAATAATAATAATAGCTTATTGCAGAAAAAGAATGCTAATGTAGTTACTGAAAAATACCTGCTGTAGTGTGCTGTCTTATCAGCACTGTTTAACTGGCTTTCAGTGGTAGAGGAGGTTGTGTCCCTTTATCAAATAACTAAACTGGAAGTCTCGGGTATTGTGGAAACCAAACATAGAGCTATGCTGAGGTTCCTTCCTGTCACACCATCTGATAGGCATCACTCCTGACCAGGCGTGTATAACCACGCAAACAAACCTTTGCAGAAACATTTGTCGAAGAGCACACTGTGTGCCGTCAGATAGTGCTGCAGGTCCGCAGCTTTCTCCTTGGTCATGACTGAGGTGCTTGGGTAAGCAGGAGGCTGCCGGCTGTGTTCATTGTTCCACCAAACGATGTCCAGTCGGTGGGTTGCGGGTACTGCTTAGAAGCCTGATTCATGTGTAACAAAGCACAGTCAGCAGTAATAGGAAGGGGGGATCTCTTTAAATAGCATTGCTTGTACATCTAATTATTTCTCACTATTTAAAAATAAGTTCAGGGCTCTCATGTGAGGTTTTTGACTACACATCTGTTATAGTTGCAGATAATCCCTGTGGAAACAAAAGGGTTCAGGATTTTTATTTAGTGATTAAATTGTAGAATACAAAGTCACGAAGTGATCCTTAAATTTTGGCTTATTGTATAAATGGATTAAGCTCTTGTGAAAACAAGGAACAGTGGTGTCCTAAATAGCACCATTTCCTTGACTCTGTACCATTATTTTTCAGTAAGTTGAAGTTTTTAAGTCTGATGTATTTCTGTGTGTTTTCTGTATCAGATTTGCTCATGGTTTTGTTGCTATGAATACAAATTTAGTCTTGTATTTCAAACTTTCTTCAGCTGTCTGAAATTTTTAGGGAAAGTCTCAGGGATAAATATATATCCCTATATATATGCTGCTACTTTTGTGGAATATCTTTTATTTTGAACCTTGAAATATAAATAGCTACATTCAAAAAAATCCTTGAATCTTCAGAAATTCAAAAGTGTCAAATTATTTCAAAGTGGATCAGGTCAAGAAAAGTGGTGCTTTTGTTTGTTTCTAGTGAGGAGGAAGAAATAGCCCTCATCTAACTAAATAATTTGGGGCTTTTTTCAGAAGTTTTGGTGGAAACCAGATCAGGCACGTATGTTGGTAGGGCAACAGGAATGATCAGTTATACTACAGTATTTTAAGTTCAGTTAAAAATGTAAAGATTTTGAATTTCTCTTTTATAATGAAGATAGATTTCTCAGGTGCCATTACCTAAGAACAGGGAGATCACAATCTCATTTGGTCATTGTGCCTGTCTGAGATTCTTCTTGGGGGCGCTCAAACATCAGTTGAACAGAGCTGAGATCTGTAGTCCCTGTGACTGTGAGATAACATCCAGTATGTTGCTTTTGGATTGCACAAGGTGAGAATGAACATGTGGACTATACATCTAAAGGAAATTTTTCTGCTGGGAAGAGCATTTTCACAAATTGTTCTTAACAGCTGTTTCACATGCAGTACTAATAGTGACATTACTGCTGTAATTAGTAACTTTCTCACTTGTATCAAAGCCAACAGTAAAGGATTGCCTTTACCATATTGTACTTTTGGGGTTTTTTTGAAAATATGATGGGTAAGAAAAGAATATTGGTTTTTCTAAAGTTAAACAAACAAACCTTGTTCACAAAAAGCTTAATGGAGCGAAGCTCTCCTGGTAAGCTTACTGCGTTGCCTCAGCTGTTGAATCTGTGTAGCAGGTGAACTGAACCCTCGGTTACGTTAATGTCAAGCTGTTTACAGTTGTACAGTAAGTAGCTGAACAATTCAGTGGATTCACTGACTTCTGCTTGGAGCCCGCTACTGAGATGTAGTGACTGTGTAAGTGCCCACGTAATCACTGTTAGGAGTCCTGAGGCACCTTCATCTTGCAGGCTCCGCTGACCTCGAAAGCTTGTAAAAACTTGCTTGGCGGGTGGTTACTGGAGAGTTTCTCTAAACATTTGACCCCCACCTAACTGCTGCAATCCAGGTGTCCTGGAAGGTCTGTTATTTCGCTTAAAGTCGTGTGATATGAAGACTCAGCAGTGCAGGCTCCGTGCGTTGTACCTGTCTGATGACATGGCGTTTCGTTTGTATAGAGACACAGGCAGTGTGCTGCAATCAGGCTGTTGCTGCTTTATGCAGTGGGTGCTTAAAATAGGTATTCTGGGGTCCTGTTCTGAGTATCTGAATCCTTTATAAGACTTCCCTTTGGATAATTCTTTATGCGCACTTTTTGTTTTTGCTAATCACAGCTCTGGAAAGTAAAGAAAGCTTTGAAAATGACAATCAAGTGGCAAGGCTTGAGACCCAAAATTCAGGTATAGTAGACATTGGCTTGTTAATGATTACACTGTTGAGCTTTCCGTCTGTTTCCAGGTTGCAACTTGGCTTTTTAGGGAAATGAATATTAAAATGAAATGAAGATTAAAAAAGCTATGAAAGTGTCCTATGTACATCTTGTCCTATGTACATCTTCTCTTTATGGATGGTTTAATCAAAAAGCTGGATGAACGTTGTCAAACTTAGGAATTTGCTTGACCAATTCAGTAGAAGAGGCAGCTATTTATTTATGGTGCAAGAAACTTCTGAGCTCTTCTGCCAGTCCTGCTAAATCTTAGCAGGTGGGCCTGTGTTCCTGCCGCTGTGTTGGAAAGGCCCTCTTAACTGGCACCATGATTTGAAGAAAGAAACTGAATTTTTCATGATGCTGTAGATACAATTTCTCTATTGTGGAACTAATAGAATATGTGACATGTTCTGGGGATAAGACAGTCTTTGACAAATCCTCTGGGTAAAAATTTAAGTCCTGAGACTGTTTGCAGGGCCTGCAGTGGCATCTGGGATTCAAATGAACACCGGTTGAAGTTCCGTTTTTTTGATCTCAGTGTAGTCTTTTTCACCGTTGTTGGTAACGAACATCATTAAATTCTGGACCATGACAGTGGAGGGGTTTTTTAAAGTACAGTCTACACTGAAAGTTTCTCTTGTTGGTGCGGAAAAAAAGTTGTCTGATCTTCAGTGTTTATTTCACAAGAAGTACTGGGGTCTTGCGCTGCTTGAAGTCTGTGCATCTTGAATGGCTGGTAGCTCCAGTTCTTCCTTTGCCAGTATTCAAGGAAGTGTGTTTTAGTCACGGTTGTTAGCTATTTTCAAAGTTTATGTACTATTCCAGAAACTCTGAAGTTTTCTAAGGCTACCAGAACACAGTTGGTTGAATTAGGTTAAGAACAGTATTATTTCAGGCTGGAAACAGAAATTGATCGGTACTCATAGTGACATTTAAAAGCATCTGTGCGCTAAAAATACTGACAAAAACTTGGGGGAAAAGAAGATCCAACTCATAAGGTATTTTTCTTTTGAGGTGCGGTATTTAAAATGCTGCTAAAAAAAAAAAAAGCTTTGACCTTTGAGGAAACTCTGAGTGAGCCTGTTGACAAAGATGGAATTAAAGTGGAGATAATCCATAACTGACCTCTTCATGCATGAAATGGTTATAGTTTTTAATAATTGCTTCCTGTATCTGCCACATTCTTAGTTACTTGACTTTGCTTTTGCTTTGTGAACTCTGCTGTCTCCACGGCATTTTCCTAAGCAAAGAAGTCGTGGATGTTTGGTGTAAAATATGAAGGGACAGTT
Organism: Pterocles orientalis; assembly: GCA_011057875.1. NCBI lineage: Eukaryota > Metazoa > Chordata > Aves > Pterocliformes > Pteroclidae > Pterocles > Pterocles orientalis. Next base: position 1,629,668 of record WKFP01015081.1, read on the forward strand.
AAACTTTCTGCCTACCTTGTATTTAGCAGTCTGCACAGGACATTTCTATGGCTCTCTTGTAGAGAAGCTTCTAAGAACTTTGAACTGTTACCTCGCTTACTGTCTAAGCAGTTTAGTTTGCAGTTTACATCTCTGTTTAGGAAGTCAGGCAAAAGGTGCTTTTTCCCCCAGTTCTGACTTGATTGTGCATTTTATATGTATTGCAGTTTGGAACATACAATGACTCTGAAAAGAAAACTGAGGAATATGATACCCAGGTAAGAGAGAATCCTGTGACTTCGGATCTACGAAGTCTCTATATGTGGCCTACTGATTGCCTTGTTTCACTCTTTATAGCTTCAAGTGTATTTTCCATTTTCTTGTAGTTGTTAAGTGGATCATCATTATGTGAATAATCAGATAGGGAAGATTCATTTTGATAATTCATTAAAAGAAACAGTGAAATCGTTGCTTTGTTAGCTGAATCTGGTTTAAATACTTCTCTGAGAAGAACTGGAAGTGAATTATCTGAAGAGAAATATCTTAGAGTCCTCATTCACAAATTTGAAAACTGATATTTGTATTTGTTATTTATACTGAAGGAATGTTCATGTGCTTCCTGATTTCTGAAAGGAGTTGAACGTAGGTGGCAATATTGGTGTTAAGTAGAGAGCTACTCTTACAGTCTTCATGCTGCTTCTTGTTGCTTATGCTCTAAGGTCTTTGGTGGTCTGAACTGAGCATTGACATTTTCACCACCTTCTCTAGAACTGGAAGCATACTGGAAATAACAGTAGGCATTTGGGAATAGGAGAATATTTTTCTGGAATAAAAATATCTGACCGTCTTCTAGTTAATGCCATTAAAATCTGCTGTATATAAAATGTGAACTAACAAATTATTTTCATTGTCTGTTAGGCTATGAAATACTTATCATATTTGCTCTATCCACTGTGTATTGGAGGTGCAGGTTATTCCTTGCTGAATGTCAAATATAAAAGGTACTGTAAATCCATAATTTATCTTATACAGAATTGAAACATTCCCCATTTTTTCTATATGAATTAATTGGAGATGATGGGTTATGGAAATAGGTTATTTTAGTTTGCTTGATTAATAAACCAGGAACTGGAAACTTTCTTGTTCTGTAGGATCTAAAGCTGAAGAGTCTAGCTGGTTTTTTAACACCCTGTAAGCTACAGGCTGTTGTATTTCACAAGTTACCTGATATTACTGTAGTATAGGATTCAATAGCCTGCATACACAAGTAAGCTGTCAATCAGAAGAGGAAGAAGAAAGCTGCTGTTGTTGTTCAGAGAACTGATAAAGTGAGAGAGGAATTCAGTGCTTGAACCTGTCCAACCTTTTGATTCTCTCCTTTTGAGAGAAGCAAAAACTGTCCTGAAATTACTTGCTCTGACCAAGAGGTTCCTCTGTTCCTGGATAAGATAGCTAGGATGGCAAGCAAGCAAAAAGCATTTTTAAGAAAGGACTCTGCATTCCTTTAGAGCCATGGACTTACTGCAACATATTGCTACTTCAGCAACAGCTGAAGACTCACAATTTCCTGAAAAGGTGAAACTCTTGTCCACTTTCACATACAGACTAGTTCATTTTGTATTGGAGAGATGCAAGCAAGCATGTAGTGTGAGACCAATTGTAAAAGAAATCTGCAAACTCAAGCATGGTGGCAGCTATGAAGACTTTTTTTTTTTTTTAATCGTCTTTAGGCCCAGAAGGGATGGAGAGAGAGTAAGCAGTAGCCTAAAACAACATCAGAAAGAAATACTATTGCTGCGTGTGTGGGCCATAATGCTTGTACTAGAAAACAGCGATTCTGGGCTATTAGAAAAATATGATTTCAAAAGGTTTTTGTTTTAGTAAGGAGCTAACAAAAATGCAACATTTAAAAATTCTGCTTTTCCTACGAAATTCTTAAATTCATTAAGTGGTGCAAAATATTATATGCCAGGTGTTCTATGAGCTGTAGCTTAAGAAAGTGAAAAGAATTGATATCATAGAATGTTTATCATTGTTAAATCTATTTGTAAGGAAATGGGACGGAACAAGTAATCTTTACAGTGGATTATCCTTTAATCTTGCGGGCATTTTCTGACGCATTTTTTAGATGCTTGTGGATTAGTGAAATGCTGCTACAACTGTAAGGTTGCTATTAACATGTCACTAACAGAGCCGTGCAAGTTCATGTAACCTGAGCCTCACAGTTGCTGGCTATTGCAAGCGGAAGTATGGAATTGGACCACTGTCTGTAACACTACTGTTATTTTGCTAAGATTGTGCTGCATTGAACATCAGGGAGGGGGATTTAGATTTAATGATGGAAAAATGTCGATTCCTTCTATTTGCTGCTTTTTCTTTTTTTTCTTGTAAAGTGCCTGCTGGAGTGCTTTGCCCTGAATGGTATTTGTTGTGTGAAATTCGATAAGTCCTTATGGTATAATATGAAGCTTCTCTTTAATATTTAGAATATAGTGTTACCTCTGCAAGCTTTAATACAGTCAGGGTTCAGTGTGCAGAATTATCTGATGCAGGTTTGGGTGCAGAAGTCTTAGAACGTTCTGAAAAAGTATAAAAGCAGCTGATAAAGCTCTCCAAACTTCCTGTATGGCTTGATAAGTGTCCTTTGCTTAAACTACCTTCTCTGGAGCCCTTCCTAATCAAAGGAAGATGTGAAGCATTTAGTTCTGGTGTAGTTAATTCACAATATAGCCATTTCTTGGAGTGGTCAGTGTGCAGTCATGTAGAGGATGTGTTACAGGTATGTATTTTTGGCTGAGGTGAAAAAATAACTGGACTGTCTTCTTTGTTTGTAGCTGGTACTCCTGGTTGATTAACAGTTTTGTCAATGGTGAGTCCTTAATGTTTTTTTTTTTTCCTATTTATATTTCTTCAAATGGAGGGCAAGACTCAGAAGTAGAAAATTAACTGCTATCAGCTCTATTAGTGTAATACAGAGCAATAATTTTACTATGGGTTTCAAAATTATCAGTGATTGAGAAAGGGAGAAGAATCAACCCAAAGTGAAACAAAAGGATTAGATGTATCTTCTCTCTTTAGGAAGAGGAGTGTAAATCTCCAATTGTGAAACTATAGGTGTGAGATGTACTTCTGTTGTGCATTGGTTTGTAACTTTTACATATTTTGTCTTCAGGAGTGTATGCATTTGGATTTCTGTTTATGCTACCCCAGCTGTTTGTAAACTACAAGGTAAGATTAGAAAGTTGTAAAAGCCTACTTTTCTAGTCTCTTCTTCCAGACTTTATTACAAATTTATATTTTTAATCCTAGATGAAATCTGTAGCACACTTGCCGTGGAAGGCTTTCACATACAAAGTAAGTAAAGCTCTAATTTAAAGATAAGTGTGATTATTTTTGGGATCATTTTCTGTAAGTTTAGTAATATGTAACATAAGGCTGACAGTGGTTTTTTTGTTTGTTTAAGAACTAAAATTGTTTGCAATCTTCCTTTAAAAGAAAAAAAAGAGAAACATCGATTTCCATTTATCATGACTTCCATATAATGAGAATATTTGCATCCTAGTTTTGATGATAATACTTTTTGTACTGTTTTGCATGGGTGCAAATGTTGGTCCTGTAAATAAATGAATTGGTCTCAATTTAATGCATTATTTTAGGAAAAGAGACATTGTATTAACAAAAATAGCACTCAAGAAACAGATAGGACCACTAAGAGACCTCTGGATGTGCCAGAGTCTGAAGTAATGTTCACACTGTTCTCTCCTGGGTTGGTAACTCTTGAGCTTCTGGACAGTGTAGTGACCAATGTGTGGTGGGTTGTTACAAGGTGGAAGAGGGGCTGCACAGTGGTGTCCCACTGCCTATACTGCTCATGTAGGAAATAATGTGATCCTGTAGCAAAGCTTAACACCAGACCTTGGAGGAGGGGAAGGTGAGTGTATTTCAAAACAAAATCAGCTTACTAACCCTTTGATACCTGCATACCCACAAGCACCCACATGCATGTCCGAGTGGTTTTGTGTAGTATGCAGGCACCAAGATGGATGTACCCAAAGTAGTCCAGTCAGGATTCCTTGCACTGATATGGAGGACAAGGGACACCCACTGTTGAGTTCCCATGTCTCCTACGTTCTTTCTCAATTGGCAACTCCATGGTAGTTTTGTTCTTGTACCCCTAAAGAGCTGAGAGTATTTTGATTCCATCCTTTCCCACTTCTCTGAGTCATTAGGATTTTTGTATTGTCCTTTGTTTATCTGATCATTGTGTCCTGAGAAACCCTAGCTGGATGTGCTGGTGCTAGACCATAGTGCTATCAACATGTGCTCTTTTTTCTTCTGCTTCCACTCATAAATGCTTTTGTTTATTCTTCCTTTATGCCAGTGTGTTGCAATTCTTCAGACCATCAGTACTTTAAAAGAAACAGTCTTAAAAACTGCACAAGACAGAAAAGGCTTGTGTGTATGTTGAAAGATGTATATGTTGTCAATTATGTTGGTCTTTGGAGGGGGTGATTTATTTTTTCCTAGTGGATACTTAAAGTTCCTTGCTCTCCTCTGCACTTTGAAGGGTGGAAAGAATAGTCTGAAGTCTCATCTGTGATTCTTGGTTGAGAGAGCTTTGGTTTTTTCCTTAGTTTGAACTCTTTCCTGTTTTGGAACACCTTGGCAAAAATTAAGATCAGCCTGACTTTACAGTTTCTGTAGTCTTCACATTTATGCCCTTCAAATGATGTAATCTCAAAAGAAACTAGCTAGACTAAATACTGTTACGTGGGCTGCCTCAGTGCATTCGGTTTCAGTAGCTTATGAGGACTGCCTAAATGCCTAAAGGATGGAGCATTTTGCTTCTTCTTCCTTTCACCACTGTAGGATCACTCACTTGGGTGTTGACTTGGAAAGGCCGCCTTTTCCAGCCTGCCAAGACTTGAGAAGTGCCATCAGTATTCTTTGATCACTTGGAATTGATGGATCTATTCTGACTTGCCAGAAAATGCTTTCCCGCTGTAACTAATCAGAACTCTCTCCTGTCCAACACATCCTCTGCTGATGCTTTGTTTCATCATATAAACACTGGTTCATTATGAAGAGTCGTTCTGTGCTTAGAGAATACATAGTTTTCCCCTTTCTTGTGGTATGGATTAATGTACAGCTTGCTAATATTGAAAGGGGAAGCCATGTTACTGACTCAGTTTGGTAAGCCAACAGTGAATATTCTTTGCTGGATTTGTTTCCTGATGGTTTTAGTGAGTTGAAACAGTTTATTGCACCATATGAGTACTGGAGCTGGTGGGCTCTAAGGGTTGATTTAGAATCATAGAATGCTTTGGGTTGGAAGGGACCTTAAAGATAATCGAGTTCCAACCCCCTGCCATGAGCAGGGACACCCTCCACTAGCCCAGGTTGCTCAAAGCCTCATCAAGCCTGGCCTTGAACCCCTCCAGGGATGGGGCATCCACAGCTTCCCTGAGCAACTTGTTCCAGTGTCTCACCACCCTCACGGTAAAGAATATCTTCCTAGTATCTAGTCTAAATCTACCCTCTTTCAGCTTATACCCATTGCCCCTCATCCTGTCCCTACATGCCCTTGTAAAAAGTCCCTCCCCATCTCTCCTGTAGCCCCCTTCAGGTACTGGAAGGCTGCTATAAGATTCCCCCGGAACCTTCTCTTCAGGTTGAACAACCCCAGCGCTCTCAGCCTGTCCTCATAGGGGAGATCAGTCCTCCCTGTATGCTAGAGCCAGACCCAGAGGAGTTGCCGTTCTGTTAACTTGCTTTACCTTCTCTGACAAAATATTGTTGCCTTTGCATGCTTGGAGCCTGTTTGCATTGCTTTCCCAGCACATGTCGAGGAATTTAAGCTTTCTCAGAGATAAAAGTAGTGAGAAAATATTTCATTATTGCTTTAGAAATAAAACCTGCAGTATGCCTAGTTGAGTGGAAATGGTGTAGAAAATTATGTCTCGGGTAAGGGACAGATTATTACTTCCAGGAGAGCACTGAAAATATTTTAAAATCTCTCCAAAGCTGTCAAGATAGTGTTCTTAAGAGCAGTAAATTAACATATTTTTACACAAATTTCAAATTCCCACAGAAAACGAAAGTAAACTGACATTTTAAAAATCCTAAATAATTTGAGTAAAAAATTAATAAAAAGGGGGGTTTTTGTTTCTTTTAAAGATTTCACTGAAGCTGAATGTGTGTTTTTCCTCTCGCATGACAATACTCTCACCTAAAGTAGTCCTACTTCCTTTTTACTTGTAACTGTAACAGTGTGGTCTGTAGTAGACAGTGTGGTCTTCATTAAAATAAAGCACTTTAAAGTTTTCATTAGTTAGTCTTTCAGCATAACCTTTAAGAGTGGTTATAAATGTGGAAGTAGTCCGTTCCTACTGAAAAATACAGTTCTAGGAAGCCTTTTTCCTGTAGCTCTGTATGACAGATTACTTCCTTTCTTCACAGCCAACTGAAGTATACTTTTATTTTATTCGTAGGCATTCAACACCTTTATTGACGATATATTTGCTTTTATAATCACTATGCCAACATCTCATAGGCTGGCGTGCTTTAGAGATGATGTCGTGTTCCTGGTCTATCTTTACCAAAGATGGTATGACTTTCTTTAATATTAATCAGAGTTTTTACAGTGCTGTAGATAGTTGTGGTCTATTGCTATAAAGAACTGCAAAATAGTTTGGGAGAGACTTCAAGCAGAATTTTGATTTAGTAGTAATACATAGTATGGTCTGGAAAATGGCGGTTGTGTATGCCTAGTGAAGGGAATGATGAACAGGGGATCCTGAAAAGGAAAACCAGTACAAATAAGAGAAGCAAAAGCACTTTCGCGTAACTGCCAGTATTCCTGGATACTTTTTAACATGCTAAGAGAATAGTCAAGAAATTCCTCTTCTCACCACACTCACAGAATTTTTGTCAATTACCCCTTCTCCCTCCCCAAAACAGCAGTCCTCCTTTAGAGCAGATAGTTTCACATTTGCACGTTAACAAAAAAAAAAAAAAAAAAAAAAAAAAAAACAAAAAACACAAAAAAAAAAAAAACCCACAAACCAGCAAAAACCTGAAACATGAATACACTTGTATTCACAAACCCACTTAGGAGTTCTGGGCTTCTAACCCCTGCTGAGGGGTTACATGTCTCCAGCTGAGGCATGCTTCCCAAGTCACTCTGCAAGGCACTAGCAAAGGGTGTTTTCTGATGAGGGATTGCCCTGCTCTGCTTTCCTCCTTACCTAGTTTCCAAACACAAGTTTATCTGGTTCTCATGTAAGTTGAGTATCTGGCAAGTTTCAGATTCTTTAAGTAACTAAGATCAGATGGGGTAGAAGGCTATATGCAGTAATTATTGAAATATTTCATAAATTTAGCTATAGAAGTGTACTCGTGTTCCTAAGAATAAATATTTACCTGTGGAGCAAACAAGAATTTCAAGCCTAGTTCACATTATACAAGAATATATGGATGTGTACCTCTAATCATTAACACTAAATGTGAACTTCAGTTTTAGGTTTATATAATTGCACATAAGTGTCGTAAAATATGTCCCCTTCCAGTGTATTTTTCTAGAAGTTAAGAGCTCAGCAACTTCTAATAGGGGCTGGACACTAGTTTTAAGTCTGAGAGGTATCTTGGATTGCTTGAGAGATGCTCCAGCCAAACTTTAGGGGAGCTAACACATCTCCTTAAGAGGCCCTGTTATGAGACAGCTGGCTGAGTCTTACTGTGAAGCTGATGTATCTGTAGCTAATGTTTAAAATTGCTTTGGTTTTTGCCACAAATGAGAATAGAGAATATGATGAGAAAGAAATTAACTTTTAAAATTAGGTAGCACAGAACTGCTTAATTCCTCCAGGTAGCAGACAATATTGTAACTAATCATTTGTTTCTTCTGCCAGGCTTTATCCTGTGGATAAGAGCAGAGTGAATGAGTATGGGGAATCTTACGAAGAAAAGCCAAAAAAGAAAAGCTCATAGAGAATAACTAAGAATTGAAGAAAATTCTGACCCCTGGACTCTTACTGGCTTCATGTATTATCTGGTCTTAAGGAAGGAAAAACTTATTTAATAAGAGTATTTTTAAAGCTTATAAAAGAACTACATGGACAATACATCTTCTATATTGCCAAAATCTAGTTTTGATATCCTCCTATTTCAGGATCTTCTTTTGTCCTCACAAGGTCCACAGTCTGCCAGATGTCGTTAAATAAACTTCCTGCATTTAAACTTCTCTTAGGTGAAAACTTAAGTCTCCTGACTATTGTAACTATCTCCAAATCTACGCTTTTAAGTCAAATCAATAACTGGAAGTGTGGTTCTGGTGTCACTAGGCTATGACACGTGAAAAAAGCAAGCCAGTGTGTTACAGCAGAATCGAGCATTGTAACCAAACTGGAGGCTGTCAAAAATCAATTGTGTAATATTGGATTATATGCTAATTACAAGTCATTCTTGTTGGATAACGGAAATTCTAGAAATCATTATTAAAGTTGTAAGTTGTATGTGGGCATTTAAATGGAAATACAGGATGAGAGAAGTGGGTTTGTTAAAATTCAGATTCTGCCATGTTCTTAGCCCATAACATGGCAGAAGGTTTTAATTATCTTAAACTGAATGAAGACATGAACAACTGTAACATTATTTGTTTCAATATGTATCTGAGTTTATATAAATCCTTCTGCATTGTTGACAAACCACCTGATTTCTTGGTGTAGCAGATACTCATACAATGCAAATATTTTTTATGTGCTAGGAAAGTCTCTTAACGCATCTTAAATTCTTCATCATGTGGTACCCCAGTGACCTACCAGACCAATTCTCTCATGTTCTTCTCCCTCCCCGTCCTGTTCTATTTATGAGGTGAAACACTCAAGTGGAATGATTTTGCTCAAAACAATACAAGTTCACCAAACTACCTGGATACAGAGAAAAAGAAAAAACAGCCTGTTGAAAACAGGTGTCTTCCTTTCACACAAGTTAAAATCCATATTCCATGGGAACAATTCATTAAGGGAGGTATTTTGATCTGTTTCTTTAAAATTAGTAAAAATAATCAGGTTGAATTATTATACCAAAATTCAAACTTTACAGCTGTATCTAGAAACCATGGTTCTAGATTTTTAAAAGCAAGTTTCTTGGTAAGTGAAAGAGAGTGCATTCCTTTCAGCAGCAAATAAAATGCAATTAAAAAAAAATCCCAAAGGCTGAATTCTAGTTTCCAATTCTAGTTTTCCTTTGGTCAGTAAGTTTACAATTTAAACCTAATGATTCTTAAGTTTCTTTATTAAATTGCATGCTGTTTGTGCAAGGCTATTGAACTTCAATTTGTCATGGATTGAAAATATGAATTGAAGAACACAGTTCTACTCCTATAGTCTGTAAGTACTTTGTGAAGTGGATTTTATCCAGTTCTGATACTGGAGAAGTCTGAATGTATGAATACTTGGGTACCAAAAAGACACAGAAATGTGTCTAACTTCTCCTGTCACAGACTAGAGTCTTTCTTATGCTGAAGTCCTCCTTACACGCTACTGGCAATGGAAAGGAGTCTTGAAGTGAATATTTAACCCATGTTCATGTTAAGGTCTCTTTGCACTGTTAATTGTAAGGAGGACTGTAACTAAGGAATGCTCAAATCAATTCACTGTTGATTTGAGCATTAAACATACATCAATAAGACTATGCAAAACCTTGAGTTGCATTTCCTATATCTTGTACCTGTTCTGGATTTGTTTGGAAGGAGCTCTTTGCTGTTAAGCAAACTAATTTGGGACTGGTATTTCATACTAATAGTTAAATGCAAGTGTGCGAAAGATTTTCGTGATACAAATAACACATATAGCACCTTCCCCCACTTCAAAGCAATGAAGTCATTGGTTCTTCTAGAGTAG
>WKFP01015081.1:1665895-1681175 GCA_011057875.1 Pterocles orientalis
TGATCACAGTACTTCCATTGAGAGTAAGAAACCTTTTATGTTCTGTGTATACATTTTAGAGGATTTGTCTGAAGTTCTGAACTGATTGATAAGGGCACTTTGTGTGCAGTTTGTTTATTTTCTTCCGTAGTATGGTTTGCCCTTTCAACATTCTTTTCTTGCCAGTTCTGTCAATATTTTTTTTTTCCTTAAGGTGTTTACAGAGCTAATCAACCTGCACGACTTCGCTGCCACTATGTGTATTTTATTATTCCCATAGCTGAGAGTTAAGTCTTTGCTAACATACTTGCATAAAGTACCTCCCAGAGGCTGAACTGGTGGTGCACCTGGAGTTAGCCTACCGCCTCAGGGGACTCGTTCATTTTACTGTTCTTGTCGCAGTGATAACCTCCAGCAGAGAGAATGATTGATGTTTAAGAATTTACCTTCTAATTGGTGTTGGTTTTGTTTGCTGGAGTTCATCTGTTTATCTCCTTAACTATTACGCCTTGATTTCCCAGACTCCAAGTACACAATTCCATAGAATTTAAATGTAGAAAAGAAAAAAAAAGTCTCTGAGACTGTTTTCTCACTTCCAAGTAGTTACTGCAGCTTTATATTCAGGCTTTCTGAAAGCTGCAGTTGACCAAAATAATATAGTAAATGTACAAGTTTAATCTCATGCTTCGTCTAAATGTGAAATCTATGTATTGCACTGAATTTAATGTTTCAACATGTGGTTCTCTTTGGTCTCTTTTTAGATGCATCGCTACAACACTCGATTAAAAAATCTGTTTAGTGTGTTAAATTATGAACGGACTATAAACACCAGTTTTATTGGCTCTTCGGTGTTTGGAAAAGATGATATCTACAAGACATGGAAGAAGTTTGTTACAAAGGTTCTTGAATCACATGGTGAAATTCCTCATTTCTACTATGTAAAGGTATGTTTTTAATTATGTATTCAAACTAACTTTTCAAAGTCAGCTTGTACAGGTACTTACATAGCTGTGATCTGACTGCATGTTTATTTCTTTTTCAAAATAAACTTTTTTTGTTTATTTTGAAATACCAGACTGTGGTTGTTTTTTTTAAGGGGCGGGAGGGTGTCCCTGCAGTAGCACTTCCTTTACTTGTGTATTTTTCTGTCTGTCTTTCTCTCATGTAGCCGCTCTTGCTTGTTCACATGCACTGGATTTTTGCAGTTACATTTACTTGGCTATAAAAATGGAACAAAAATATAAACTCAGGTGTGCTTTTTAGGGCCATCTTCCCAAAGGAAAACCAGGAAAAACTTGCTGTGCACATTTGGATAAAAATAATTCTGTAAATAATTTTAAAAATAGGTCACTTCTATCTCAGTATCATTAGTTTCTGTTGAAAATGGATGCTTGAACTCTACTATCTCTCCAAAGAGTTTCTTCTCCCACTTGAAAAAAATGAATGCTTGTTGTATCCCACTATTTGGAGGAGTTTCTTAACATTTTTGGTTTTGAGTTTTGTCTAGCAGACAACCTTTTGGGTTTGAGTTCAATTCATAGCTTTGAATTGGGATGATTTATACGGATGTATACAAATTACACGGTTTTATATATATTACAGTGGGGCTTCTGTCCCCTGCTCTCATGTGTCTGTTGTCATCCTGCCCTTAAATTACTTTCAATGATTGTCTTATTATCTTTCAAACCAAATAATCATGTCACTGTCATAGTTCTAAGATTGTTACTTCTTCAGAAGGCTTTGAATTTCGGTTGTGACAAGTAAAAGCAGTGGTTAAAAGGCAATGTGAGGTTTAGGAAAGGTAAAACATCTAGGTTTGCTGCTTTCCAGAAGCCCAAGATGCCATCTCTGTTATCATATGGAGAGGAAGGTTTCTCAAAATATTTAAACATAAAAATATCAACAATAAACTTCAGTTAAATGATTGAAGGTGCAGTGTTAGATTTAAAGTTGCGAATAGTATAATTTTCTGTTAAGAACAAGAATTGTGCTAAAACTGATGGTTTGGTTATCCTTTGTAAGGGAAAACTCATTGAGTGAGGAAAGGTTTTGCAGGTAAGCAATTAGGTGGGGTTTTTTTTCGCAAATTTGGACTGAATGATACAGTAAATTGAATTTATGTGATTTATCCTTCAGCCTTGTTTACATACTACAACAACGCTTTTTTCATACTTACCACAGTGTTTACAGTGAATACATAATGAACGATATTTCTTCTATTTCAGGCTGATGTGTCCAGGGCTTATGATACGATCCCTCACAATAAACTTGTGGAAGTGATCTCACAGATCTTAAACCCTGAGAAAAGAACTGTCTACTGCATACGGCGCTATGCTGTGATTATGGTTACCACAAGTGGAAAAGCCAGGCGGTTCTATAGGAGACATGTATGACTTGCTGATTTCTTCTATTTGCTGTTGTAGATGTATTTTGGTCCAAGGAATATTTTTGTTTATAGCTTTTTTTAGTCACAACTTGAATTAAGCGATTGCTTCATAAACCCTTTTTTAATAGTGTTGGATGTTTTCTAGAGGTAGCAAAGCTGCTTTTTACTCTGTGCTTTTTACACTTTTTACTCAAGAATAGTAAGAATAAAGAGAAATAGGTTGTGGAAATAGAGATATGTGAGGGAGATATTTCATTTTTAACAATAGCAGAATAGTTGGATTAAAATAATGCATTAAGGATGGCCCTTTGATCTTCACTGAATAAAAGAGTCTGGTATTGAATTTTCTATTGCTTTTGTCATTTATTTCTTTACACTCAATGTACAGGTTTCTACTTTCAAGGATTTTATGCCAGACATGAAGCAGTTTGTGTCCCAGCTCCAGGAGAATGCCTCATTGCAAAATGCAATAATAGTTGAACAGGTAAATATTGGAAGACTTCTTTTCAATTGAAAAAGAAAGCTACAGAAGAATTGGAGCACGATTGGGATTTTTAACTGAATATATGTATTATGTAGTGACAGCACCTCTCTTCTAGTTACCCAGCACCTTCCATACAAAGACTTTTGTCATCTCTTCTTTGATGTTTATAACAGGCACTCAGTGTTCAGTGGAAGGAGTCCACCAAGCAAGAAATCTGACAAAATGTCCTTCTAGACTTTTACCAGATTTTCTCTCTGTTGCCTCAAACTTTCATTTTAACCAGTGGTTTCTTTTTCCTTTCCTAATTCCATTGTTTGTTGCAACAGTTCTCAAGTGAGAAATTAACTATCTAGTAAAGAAAGGCTTCAGCACTTGCTATCTCCAAAATGTATGGAAGTAAGAATGAATAAAATGTATTGTAAGCTAAGTAGCTAAGGAAATATATCGGCATCTTGAATAGCAAGCTGCATAGAATAGCAAAGTGAGGGGTTTTTAAATAAAACTTATTTTAATGTTTAGCTGCCAAGGTGGATAAAAATGAACTTGTCTTTAGAGGAGTTAAAATGCAACACAAAGCAAGATCAACTCTTGTATTTTTTGTTTAAAGAGATTTCTCACTTTCAGGGAGTTAAAGTATGTTTAAAAATGGTATGTATTTTAAATTACTCTGCCTGATGCTTTGTTACGAGAAGCAAGCATCCTTCTGTTGTTTTAATTCTTGTGCTGCAGAGAACTGTACTAATTACAAATGTTTGTTCTCAAGACTTCCTTCTGTGCAAGGAGCATGACAGAGGCATAGAAATAGGTGATATGCTCAATCAGTTTCTTAATACATTTTATTGCTTGGCATCATGGTGTTCCATGATAACAACCTACAAGATTCCTGAGCATCGGATGACCAGACAAGTATTTTCTCACAGACTAATTTGTCTTTAATTTTTTTTTCTAATCTTGGTAGTGAGAAATTTTGACATAGAGTAATTTATGTTTCTGACATACAAGTAAAATGATCCTGTGTATCTGTGGACACAGGAGTAGAGTATACAGTATGGGTGGTGCACAATTCCAGGGTCCTACAAAGTGCGGAGAGCCTAATGAGTACATGGATGAAAATGAAAACTAGCTGGATGTCTGATGATGTATGTGTATGTAGGTTTTGTTTTTTTCCTTTTTCCAGTGGACATCTGATTTAGATAACTATGTTAGGCATTACATGAACAGCAGCATACTATTTCAAAATATTTTACATTTGAAAACAATTTGTGTGTGTTATTACTTTAAAAAAAAGTATTCTGAAAAAGTATTGTGTCAGCCTGGGTATCTGTGCCACAGGGGCATCATGTTAGGTTTTTACTACAAATAACCATGATCTCATATGGCTCTGTCAAAAGCTGGGTGCATTTTTTTGACGCCTAGTGTATGCAAGTAGGAAGTAATTTTGCTTTAGTTCTCATAAAGACATCATTGCAGGGATTTAAACTGCTCAAAATGTGTTTTTTATTACACAGTCTTAACTTTTCATAAAGGTTTCTGTGTATCTTTCAAGTTCATACTATATATTTAGTTTCAATACATTTCTAAAGTACAAGTCTTGTTTTGTTTTGTCCCATTTCTAGAGCTTAACTTTTAATGAGACAAGTTCCAGCCTGTTTACTTTTTTTCTTCAAATGATACATAACAACATTCTGGAGATTGGAAGCAGGTAAAAGAGAAGTCAGTTTTTGTTTGTATAATGTGTTTGGTTTGGTTTTGGTTTGTTTTTTTTTTATTGTTTTTTTTCTGTAAGCAGGACACTTTTAAATGGCTCAGAGGGTTTTTGATAGCTGTCTTTTAAAGATTTCTAGTTAACGTTAATTTGTAATCTGTTTATCAGTTTAAACTCCATAAAAGAACGAAGACTTTGGAATCAAATTTGTATTTGAATAAAAATTTCTCTTTCCCACCTGGATATTGTTAACTTTACACAGAATACGTTATTCTAAAATATGTGACCTTCTTCGTTTAAAACTGCAACGTAGTTCAAAAGAAAAATGCTTTAAAATGTTGTTATTCATAGTGGTGAACAAAAGCAAGGTAACATCCAAGCAATCATGCAAAAGCCTTTTTTCCCTGTAGTGCAAAATTTTCTGCATGGCCTTGCTATTTGGCAAGTTACAATATAAATAAGAGGCAAAACCAATAGGAACTAAAATTATTGGTGACTCTAAAACTGTGAAATCAGATGTTATAGAGGGTAGTAATGCAGATTTTTTTCTTGTGCTGCTAGAAATGCTGATGTGGTATTTATGCTTTGCCTCTAGGTGGCAAATGTTTGTACCATGTCTAGAGAACAGGTTACATGATCTTTATTTGTAAACTCAGAATTAGGTATATTAGAATGAATAGCTTCTTGCTCTTGAAAAAATACCTTAATTTTAGAATACTTAATATCACAGAATTGAGGGAGAAGAGCTTTCAAGGCAAATAGAAGAGCATTCATAGGTTTTTCTAGCATTGATACTTACACTCCCTTTGGCAGGATCATGACAGTGCTGATGTGGCATGCTGTTAATAAGGACTAATCAATATCAGTATGTTTAATAAAAGTTTAATGGTTTTAGAGAAGGCACACCTTGACAAAGCCGACTTCACACTTATTTAAGTTCGGTCACAGCTTGGCTGAAAACATACTGTTTGTCCTAGAATGAATTTGCCCTTTTTAAGTAGCTCATTCTTGTTTGTTCAAAAAACCCCCCAAAACTGCAAATAAGTGTAGTACATGAATGAACTATTTAAATGATGGTCCTCAAAGCCATCACAGTTAATCAGCATTCACTTGATGTTTTGAGAAAAATGCTGACTGTTGACCTGGGGACCAAGAAGACAACTTTTAATACCATTTGATGTCTTTATCAAAAGTCTGGAAAAATGTAACATTACTGCTAGAAAAATTTTCAGATTACTCAAAACATAGATCACTGCTAGAATGTAGTATGTGGCTGTGGTGTCCAGTTGCATAATTTAATTCTCTTCAGTTTCATTAAGACAGTCATGTAGTAATGGCAAAATGAACATTATAATATCTCACTGTTTCAAAGGAGTGTTGTGAAAATAATTCCTTTGGCTTTTGTGAGGCATACTCATTCTGTTGCTGCCAGCATAGAAAAAGGCACAAGATCATGGGGAACTGTGTCTTTAGTAACATATTTAGATGTGATACATTACTATTGCTCTGTGTGGTCTTACTGGCTTTATACAATTAACAAGATAGGGGAAGTATTCAAACAAACCCCCCCCCAAAACCAAAAACCCAAGAAAATATTTTCCTTGGCTGAGTCATGGTCTGCAAGTATAAACAAAGAATAAACACCGCAATTTAAATTATCAATTTAAATTATTTCATAGTTAAACATTTTTACTCTGGCTTCTGCTGCTGAAAGAGCTTTTCTTTTTCAGAAAACTTAGCAAGATTTGATAGTGGTGAACATTTACATTTTAATTTAATGTGGATGTCTGCTGTTTCTGAGAAAAGTTGGAAGTGTTCCATCTCAAAATCCACCTGAATTTAATTCCTTGTGTAGATGAGCTTCAGCGTCTGGATTTTTATTGGGCACCTGCTAGGAGCTGTTTGGATAATAGTTAAAAATAAATTATGGTTTAAAAGATTTGTCCAGTACGCTTGGTTTCTTGTACAAGAACACTTGTTTTGAAGCTATGTAAGATGCAACATGAAGAATTACAAAACTTAAATGAAGAGTGGCTCTACAGCTGGAGGAGGAAGGAGGCACAGTTGTAACATTTATTTAATTTAATGACAGCTGTCTACTGGAGTTTGGTAATAAGAATATGTGTATCAGTGGTTTTTTTCACTGATTAACTTAAAACTTCTGGAGCCATATGTAGATTGTTAGAAGAAAAAACAAACAAATTTAAGGCTAACTAGCAAGCATGTGGCATATTTCTTATTGTAAAATATATGTTATATTTGGAAAAAAAAAAAGTAAATGTTAGTGACCATTACAATCTTCTTGTTGCATGTTTTGATATTTTTTTTCTTTTATTCTTCACTAGGTACTACTTACAGTGCTGTGGAATTCCACAGGGCTCCATTTTGTCAACCTTACTTTGCAGCTTATGCTACGGAGACATGGAAAACAAATTGCTCTGTGGAATACAGCAGGATGGGTAGGGATGCTTTGTTCTGTGCTCTGTTATAGTAATGCATAATATATGGTATATGTGTTAGACGTTTTCTCTGAAGTTTAGTTTTGTATTTCCAAAATTTCCAACTCTACATTAGGAGTGTGGTGCACACAAACATCTCTGCAGCTTCAGTGTCACTGTGTTTTGTGGGTGAATTTACTTGTTTGTCATAAGGTTGTGAAGAAAAGGGCTGAAAAGAAGCTTTCCCAGGTCTGTAGGTGGGAGCCTTGTTCTGCTGTAAAGAGTCTGACAAGCTGTATGGGAAGGTTATGGTTCTCCTACACTCATTCCCACATCTGTGGTCTTTTGTTCTCAGACAAGATGGGATGTTTGTTACAGGCTTTTAGATACTTCAGACTTCTGCCTGAGGGCTTTCCAATCCACCATCTGTAAATCTTAACATTTTATCAAGGTCACAGCTGCATTGCAGATTTTTTATGAGGCATGTTGGTCCTTGTTTGAAGCCCTGTGTGGCTCTTGGTAGATCTTCTGAGACTTTGTACCCTGCTCATGCTTGCTTCCTAGGAGCTTGACAGAAAGCTAGCCTGATAAAAGCTGTGCTTTATTAGCTGTAAAAACTTTGGTGTCCCTTTTACACCCATATGAACTCATCCCCAGAGGAATCCCAGTAGGGTCTTTAAGGCATGGGCTGGACCCTGAAGCTTGTCTGTGTTCACATCTCTCCCTCCATTGCTGTGAATTCTGTTCTAAGAAAGAAAAAAGAAACTACAAAGCATGTAGGAGTCTCCAGATTAGTGCATCTGTCTGATGTATCTTCTTGGGAGGCTCACTGGGTAATGGAAGGTTTCGGAATTTTAAATGTTTCCCTACACAAGTAATAGAGTTCTTCTCATATGCTTTAGGATACTGTGATGATAAGAGTCTAAACAGCTATTTTTTGCTTTCAAAAGGTGGTGTTTATACATATTGAAATTATGAAACTGATTCAGAAGAATGCACTCTTTAAGGTAGCAGCTGTTTTTATATAGAACAGATTTTAGAAAGTTACTTAGGCATATTTTGAATTATTTTGATAGTATCATTTGGCCTTTAAGTCAAAAAAATAACCTGGCTATTGCCTTGGCTAGGTAAAATTGCAGCTGATCTGATCGTAGTGATGACAGTACTCCTGCTTTGAAAGAGGAGGCTGGACATGGTCGTCTCCAGAGCTTCCTCTCTGTGATCTCCTAGGCAGAATTTATCAGAAAAATATGGGCATACTTGGGGCCTGAGTTCTGTTGAGAAAGAAAATTCCAGCCTTTGCAGTGGTAGACAGTAGTCTGTTGTTTTACAAACAAGTTATAACTTCCCAATCAAGTTATTACATGGTAAATGAAGATACAGAGTTAGAGCACATCAAGAATCTGGTATCTGCTTGTGTATCTGGTATTATACCTCCTTTGCTTATCTTCTAGATTAGGATCCTGCAAATTCTCCCTTTGAAAAGTGTAAAACCCTGCATCCAAGAAGCTACAGCGGAGTAGCTTGTGTGCTGTCAATTCCTGTCATGTTTCATGTAGCCAGCCCCTTTGCTCTCTTATTTTTTTTTTCATTTGTTTTTAGGAAAGAAGCAGAACTGAGAATTTCCTCATGAGACACGATTTGGAGATCATACTGGTCTCTACCTTCTTGTCAAATAAAATGGGCATGTTGTTGCTCCGAGGAGTATTATAGAAATTTGAAAGGATTACATATAAAAAAAAATCTAACATCAATTTCTTCTTGATTACAGAGTCCTAATACGTCTCATTGATGACTTTTTGCTGGTTACACCACATTTAATGCAGGCAAGAACTTTTCTAAGGTATGCCATTAAAGACATAGTTTTTGAAGTAATAAGCATTAGTACTTTTCAGGTAATTCTTTTTTGTCTTTGTACATATTTGTACAAATAGGTATGTTTGTTTTATGGGTTAATAATCAAGGGCTGTCTTGGAGTCCTTGCTGGTAGCCTGTGAAAGAGTGCAACTTTTCTCTGATCCAGCATTGCTGAGACTTTTCTGGTCATTAATATTCTGGGATGAGTATTTAAAGATAATGATAGCATGGCAGCATGCAGCTCACACAGAAGTTTTCAAACAGTTACTCTTTAGAGTGCTTCAGAACTACTGCTTTTTAAAAATTGAACCTCAAAAGAGGTTCCTGGTTACCGTGGCTATGAATGTACAGTCAGTATCTAAGAAGAGTTCTGCTGATGCCGAAGCCAGTTTTAAGGATCCAAAGGAGAGTCCTTGAAGAAAAGTTTAACATCTGCGATGTAGTCAGTTGCATCATGCTTTCCAGTAGTCAGAAAGATGCAGCTCTCTTGTGAACCTGAAAGGTGATGGGGAAATCAATTAAGTACAGTTCGAAGTATAAGTTGTACTGAATAGTGGATAGTGTACTTTGAAGACTTCAGTTGTCCTCGTTTCCTTATCAGAACAGAAATTTATGGGAATGTGTGGATTTAAAGTTCTGAAAATGGTAAGTCAGACTAAGAGGTTGGGGATGCATCAAGCTATTAATTTATATAACGTCTTTTCAGCATCATAGCATTTGCAGTAGCATTGCAGATATTGTCCTACTTGCCCGTTGAAGTTAGCTGCATCTTTGTTCTGCATCAAATTCTGTACATGTTGTGTTGATTTTCTGTAGACAAGTAGCCTCTTGTGCGAGTTTTCCAGGACTGCTTACAGATCCTATGAACTCTCTGCCACAAGTGGAGTAGTAATAGTTTTTTTCTAGCATAATATAAGGACTGGGGGGCTCAAGAAATTAATTTTGAGGAGACAGCATTATGACTATTCCTTCCTAGCAAGAAGAGCCTACCTCTTCCTCTCAGTCTTTAAAAGGATGAAGCCTGCACATGAACACATTGCCAAGTAAGACAAACTGCTGCCTGTCCATGAAATGACACTGCTAATACAATGTGTAGTAGATAATCAGCAGGCATTCTGGCAATGAAAACATCCTTAGGGAAAACTGTGGAGAAAGTTCAAAACTTTTCATCGGATAAATGAAGTTTGTTTTGTGTGCATTCTCCTTGTTTTGTTAACTTCCAAAATCGATAACTCTTCATCTGTGTTTTTATAGTAATTTTGATCTCAATGGTTTCTGTGAGTGTGGTTTATGCAGCTTGTCTCAAATATTTCATGGTTTAAGTTCTTAATTTGTATTAATCTGTAAAAGTTTTTCTCCATTATCCTTATGTGCTTAAACTTATTTATTTGTTTCATATATTTACCTGTAACATATTCAGCTTTGTATATTTCTAGCTGTGTTGCTTAACCTAAAGAGTTGGCTGTGATTCCCTTTATTCTTTGGTGTCTGTCCTTTTATGCAAGATCATATGTGTCTTGCAGCATGGTGGGGTTTTTGTTTGCTTTTGCAGGGAGGAGTTAGGCTAACTGTTTGTATCTGTTTTAGGACTCTAGCAACAGGTATTCCTGAGTATGGCTTTTTAATAAACCCCAATAAGACAGTCGTGAATTTTCCTGTTGATGATATCCCAGGATGTTCCAAATTTAAACAGCTGCCAGATTGTCGTTTGATCCCATGGTGTGGTTTGTTATTAGATATACAGACACTTGAGGTTTACTGCGATTACTCCAGGTAAATAGAGTTGTATACTCCAGTGTCAGCTTTACAGTATATTGTACATAGTATGAGAAGCACAGGGGTCTTGTGAATGGTGTATTTGAATTCATTGCAAAGTAGATTTTACAATTCTGTTTCTTACACAGTAATCTAAAAATTTTCTTCTGCTGTGCAGCCTGCTATTTTCTTCATTACAACCTGCTGGAACATACATGCCATTAACATCGTCGAATGTGGCACAGATCACTAGTGAACAGAAGTCATACACTGTATGGTGGCTATGTGGTTCTGAGAAAGTTTATTAAATCATCTCAGTTCAGATTCTTTCACCATTATGCACTATATTGTATCTGATATAACTAAATTTATTGTTCTGAAATTGTTATTTTTTGTACCTTCCTAGAAGAAGCAGTATTACATGAACTGCAGATTGGGATTAATTTTGTATAGACTAGAGGGACTAGTAATCCTTTCAGCATCAAAGGTGTTCCTTCTGGTACACTTCAGGTGGTAGTGTAGGGGAAAAGTAACCTCTCTTTATCAGCCTTGACTATATGAGGGTGTTTATTACGCGGGCTGCCTTGCTTTTCATAAGCTTGACCCTAAGTAACTGGAACGCCAGGGTAGACTGAGGTGGCTTCAGCCCTAAACTTCTGGGTTGCATGGATCACAGAGTATAACCTGGCTGTCACTGGAGTCACTAGTAATGGTCTGGCTGGACCACGTGTTTTAGAAATACATCTAGTTTGTGTTTAAGGTTGTTGGTTTGGATTTTTTTTAGCAGGGTGAATTATTCAGCCCTGAGGTATTGGAGTCGTTCCTTAGATGATAGCCTTAGTGCCACAATGTCTAGTCTCTTTCTGAATTGAATTTAGTTAGTCATCTTTTAGCTGCTGGCTCATTGATTAGCAGGCAATCTCTGTAACATGAGGAGTTAAATGTAGCTTACTTTACAGAATTTAATGTGCTCTATTAGCCCATGGAGTTTGTTTAACTACTTGTTTTTCTTTTTTTTCCTAGTTATACTCGTACTTCTATCAGATCAAGTCTTTCCTTCAATTCAAGTAGAACAGCTGGGAGAAACATGAAATACAAACTGATTACAGTCCTCAAACTGAAATGCCATTGTTTGTTTCTTGATTTACAGGTGGGAATATGGAAATGGGTGTTTGGAAATATTGTGATTAGTGATAAATAGCATTAAAATTGCTTTTAGTTCTAACACAAAGAGTTGGTTTTGAGACATAATCCACATAACCTGGAAATGTTAATATCAACTAAAATGTGGGGTCTTTGCACCTTCCAGAACTGAGCCCTCACAACGTTGTTAGCTTGGGTAGATAAAAGAAATATTTGAAGTTTAGCATAAAATGTTTTTTCTCTAGATCTCTAAATCATCTTATGCTGTTGAACTTGAGAAAATCCTACTGCGACAGTAAAATATTGCTATAGCTCTGTTTCTGTCCTGTTCTAGATCAACAGTCTTAGAACAGTTTTCATTAACATCTACAAGATATTTTTACTTCAGGCTTACAGGTAGGTCACTGTCTTCTGCAGTAACTCTGAATATTTCATTACTCTTTCTTGACATGTGGAGGAGCTCTGGATTAGGAAAAATGTCCAGTGGTCGATGTCAGTACTAAGTCACATTGTTCTTGTTTCAACAATGTTCTTACATAATGTTGTTAGATTCTGGATACAGGATTATATTAATTTGTGTGTTTAAGTAACGCTTCACTAAATGGATTTTCAGTGTCTCTTGGTATTGATAGCTGATCTCACAAAAACCAGTCTGTTTTGCTTAAGGAGGATGATGAGAAGCTTTATCACTCATTAACCAGTTTATTTTTAGAACTTTGTATCTATTAAAAACATATAGACCTCTCTAACTTTACCCAGTAAAGTGAGGTTTCATTCTACCAAGTTAATTGCGGTTTCTTAGCTGCTGAGAATGTCTTGATTGCTCCTTAGCTGGTAATATCTTTGTTTTTGTGAGCTGTTCGTGACCAGCAGAGGAAGTGAATGTTTTAAACAAGGATAAGGGAAAGAAATCAAAACTGATAAGCAAATTGGGAGAAAATACTGTTCTGTGCATCAAAAACTTTGAATGATTGGCAGCACCAAGTACTTGTTTGTTGTAACGCAAAAATGGTATAAGAGGTGCTTCTCTCTTTATTAAAATCATGTGCTGCTTTTTTCCTAGGCTCATACTTGTTAGAAAGTGATGTTTTAGGTTCTTAAAGTAAACTTGATCCACATTCACCGTGTACCATTCTTGTGTCTAAGAAGTGTAGTTGGACTTGGCTGGTGCAGCAGTGATGTGTCAAACACTTTGTGTTGTGAGTGACTTAATGGGTTTTCTCTGATGTTGGACATGATTACTTAGTTACTTCTGTTTGCTTTTATGGTAACACTCTAACAAAGACCTTTATGATAGAGTACCTTTAAAAAACTGTCCACCATATTAACAGCATGTCAGGTTAATTCAGCCAGAGCTCTGTGATTCAGTGTGGTAATTATGTTTATCCTTTAAATATTTTAAAATTTTGTAATTGCTTGAAGTGATTATGCTTATGCTAGGTTAATTTGTTAAATAAGTATATACATTACTGAGTAATTAAAAATCAGTGTTGTAATTGTTGACTGTATTCCGCATAAGCAGACAGGATGATGGAGTCTGAAGAAAACAAAAAAGAAAAGAAAAACCAGCAGTTTTAAAATATGTCCAAAGAGAGGTGTAAGGGAGCATACAATACAAATAATTTCCATAGAATTGGCTTCCAAGTAGACAGAAGAGTGGGGATCCTGGTCTGTGGAACACTGTCATTTGGAGGTCTGAATTCCTGAAGATAATTTGTTGTGGGATTTTGTTTTTTAATTCCTCTCACACTCTCTCATGTGGCTGTTCTCTGGCTACACACTCTGTGATATGTAATTGGTGAAGATGTGTAGTTTAACTTCCCCTGCACATAAGACCATTGCCCTCGGGAGGGAATTCCGTTACTGAGGCAGACAGCTTCAGGATCTTTCAGGTCAGAATTTACAAACAAACATCATATGTTCCAGCACTCCAGGGATGTGTAGTTGTAGGATAGGTATCTTATGCTAACAGTGTTGATATAGCTAAAGACTGTTGAGTGCTTCTAAATGTTGTATAGTGCCTAAGGCATGTAATCATAGTTTCACTTGAAATTGTAAATGACTTGTAATTAAGTATTGTGTTTTTGCAAACAGGTTCCACGCCTGTGTTCTCCAACTTCCATTCAACCAGCAAGTTAGAAACAACCCTTATTTCTTCCTAAAGATCATCTCTGAGACTGCATCATGCTGCTATTCTATCCTGAAAGCAAAAAATGCAGGTATAGTATGTTAATGGCTATGAAGTAGCACATTTCGATTTGGTTTTTGAGGTCTTTTTAGACAAATAAAGTGTTTTGGAATGTGCAGTCAGGCCACGTCATTTAAAGATTAAGAATTAAAAATGTGGAGTGCATGATAGGAATCACTGCATTTTTTTTCTTAAACTCTATCTCCTGAAAATACTAAGATGCTTCAGGTTTTAGTTTTCAGTCCTCTGCTGACGTGGGAGACTTCATAGATTACATAGGTTTTTAGTAAAGAATCGTGGAATGATTTTATAGAAAGAGAGGTCAGACATACTTAATGCTCATAATTTTCAGTGACATTATTTTCCTGTTCTGCCTGTAGGGGTTGCTTTAGGTAACAAAGGTGCATCTGGAGTGTTCCCTTCTGAGGCAGCAGAATGGCTGTGCTACCATGCCTTCACTGTCAAACTGGCAAACCACAAAGTTGTTTACAAATGCCTGCTTAAACCCCTAAAAATCTGTAAGTATTTGATGATTTTGACAGTTTGGAGCATGGTTAATTGTAATAAAACTTGGAATCTAATAGATTTTTGTTTTTAAATCATAAATCATAGAACCATTGAATGATTTGGGTTGGAAGTGACCTTAAAGATCATCGAGTTCCAACCCCCCTACCATGGGCAGGGACACCCTCCACTAGCCCAGGTTGCTCAAAGCCTCATCCAGCCTGGCCTTGAACCCCTCCAGGGATGGGGCATCCACAGCTTCTCTGGGCAATCTGTTCCAGTGCCTCAGCACCCTCACAGTAAAAAAATTCTTCCTAATATCTAATCTAAATCTGCCCTCTTTCAGTTTAAAACCATTACCCCTCGTCCTATCAGTACACTCCCTGATAAAGAGTGCCTCCCCATCTTTCCTGTAGGCCCCCTTCAGGTACAGGAAGGCTGCTATAAGGTCTCCCTGGAGCCTTCTCTTCTCCAGGCTGAACAACCCCAGCTCTCTCAACCTGTCCTCATAAGGGAGGTGCTCCAGCCCTCTGACCATCTTCGTGGCCCTCTACACCTGCTCCAACAGGTCCATGTCTTTCCGCTGCTAAGGACTCCAGAGCTGGATGCAGTACTCCAGGTGGGGTCTCACAAGAGCAGAGTAGAGGGGGAGAATCACCTCCCTGGACCTGCTGGTCACGCTTTACAGAATCACAGAATGTTAGGGATTGGAAGGGACTTCGAAAGATCATCTAGTCCAATCCCCCTGCCAGAGCAGGAACACCTAGATCAGATCGCACAGGAACGCATCCAGGCGGGCTTTGAATGTCTCCAGAGAAGGAGACTCCACACCCTCTCTGGG
>WKFP01015081.1:1681195-1710107 GCA_011057875.1 Pterocles orientalis
ATGCAAGACTCTACACTTGCTCTTGTTAAACTGCATTAAATTTTTCCCCGCCCAAATCTCCAGCCTGTCTAGGTCTCGCTGGATGGAAGCACAGCCTTCTGGCGTGTCAGCCACTCCTCCCAGTTTTGTATCATCAGCGAACTTGCTGAGGGTGCACTCTATTCCCTCATCCAAGTCGTTGATGAATATATTGAATAGCACTGGTCCCAATACCGGACCCTGGGGGACTCCACTAGATACAGGCCTTCAACTAGACTCCATCCCATTCACCACAACTCTCCGGCTTCTTTTCTCCAGCCAGTTCACAATCCATCTCACTACCCGATCATCCAGCTCGCACTTCCTCGGTTTAGCTGCGAGGATACTGTGGGAGACGGTGTCAAATGCTTTACTGAAATCGAGATAGACCACATCTACTGCTTTACCATCGTCTGTCCACCTGGTAATGTCCTCATAAAAGGCTATCAGGTTGGTCAAGCATGACTTCGCCTTGGTGAAGCCATGTTGACTGCCTCTGATGACCCTCTTATCCCTGATACACCTAGAGACAGCATCAAGAATAGGTTGTTCCATCACCTTTCCAGGGATGGAGGTCAGACTGACTGGTCTATAGTTACCCGGATCCTCCTTCTTGCCCCTTTTGAAGACTGGTGTGATACTCACTTTCCTCTGGTCTCCAGGCACCTCCCCCATTTCCCATGACTTACCAAAGATGATGGAGAGTGGTCTTGCAATGACTTCCACCATCTCCCTCAGTACCCGCAGGTGCATCCCATCAGGACCCATGGATTTATGGGTGTCTACATTACTTAACCGGTCCTTAACCCAGTCTTCATCTTCTTTTGATGCACCCCAGGACACGGTTGGCTTCCTGGGCTGCAAGTGCACGAGCTTCTCACCAGCCAACACCTCCAAATGCTTCTCAGGGCTGCTCTCAATCCATTATCCTCCCAGCTTGTATTTGTGCTTGGGGTTGCCCCAACCTGTGTGCATGGCCTTGTACTTGGCCTTGTTGGACTTCATAAGGTTTGCATGGGCCCACCTCTCAATCCTGTCAGGGTCCCTCTGGATGGCATCCCTTCCCTCCAGTGTGTCGACCGCACCACACAGATTGGTGTTGTCAGCAAACTTGCTGAGGGTGCGCTCCATCCCACTGTCCATGTCTCCAGCATCTTCATGTTAAACAACACTGGTCCCAGTGCTGACCCCTGTGAAACTCCACTTGTCACCAGACGTTGAGCCACTGACCACAACTCTTGAGTGTGACCATCCAGCCAATTCCTTATCCAATGAGTGGTCCATCCATCAAATCCATGTCTCTCCAATTTAGAGACAAGGATATAGTGCAGGGCAATGTCAAAGGTTTTGCACAAGTCCAGGTAGATGGCATCAGTTGCTCTTCCCTTATCCACCAGTGCTGTCACCCTGTTGTAGAAGGCCACCAAATTCGTGAGACATGATTTGCCCTTGGTGAAACTGTGCTGGTTGTTGCCAGTCACATCCTTTGTTTCCATATACCTTAGCATACTTTCCAGGAGGATCTGCTCCATGATCTTGCCAGGCACAGAGGTGAGACTGACCAGCCTGTAGTTCCTTGGGTCTTCCTTATTTCCCTTTTTAAAAATGGGGGTTATGTTTCCCCTTTTCTAGTCAGTGGGAACTTCCCCAGACTGACATTTCTTCTTCAGATATGATGGATAGTGGCTTAGCAACTTCATCTGCCGGTTCCCTCAGGACCTGCGAATGCATCTCACCAGGTCCCATGGACTTGTGCATCTTCAGGTTCTTTAGATGGTCTTGAACCTGATCTTCTCCTACAGTGGGCAGTTCTTCATTCTCCCAGTCCCTGCCTTTGCCTTCTATGACTTGGGCCGTGTGGCTTGAGCACTTGCTGGTGAAGACTGAGGCAACATAGTCATTGAGTACCTCAGCCTTCTCCATGTCTTGGGTAGCCAGGTCTCCCATTTCTTTCTGGAGAGGTCCCACATTTTCCCTAGTCTTCCTTTTATTACCAACATACCTATACAAGCTTTTCTTGTTGCCCTAGATGTCCCTGGACAGTTTGTCCAGGAGCTCCTTATTCATCCACGCAGGCCTTCTTGCCTTTTTGCCTGCCTTCCTCTTTGTTTGGATGCATTGCTCCTGAGCTTGGAGGAGGTGATCCTTGAATATTAGCAAGTTTTCTTGGGCCTCTCTTCCTTCCAGGGCTTTATCCCATGGTACTCTACCAAGCAAATCCTTGAAGAGGCCAAAGTCAGCTCTCCTGAAGTCGAGGGTAGTGGGTTTGCTGTGTGCCCTCATCGCTGCCCTGAATCTCTTGAACTACACTATCTCATGGTCACTGCAGCCCAGACTGCCCTTAATCTTCACATTCCCCACCATTCTGTCCTTGCCCTTGTTGGTGAGAACAAGGTCCAGCACCTCTCTTCTTTGGCTCCTCTATCACTTGTGAAAGGAAACTTATCATCAGTGCATTCCAGAAACCTCCTGGCATGCTTATGCCCTGCTTACCCAGCAAATATCAGGGTTGTGGAAGTTCCCCATGAGGACCAGGACTTGTGAACGTGAGGCTGCTCCTCTCTGTCCGTCCCCTGGCAGAGCTCCGTGCACTTCAGCTGGGCATTGACATAGAGGGCAACACCCCCATCTTGTATCCCCTGTCTGTCCTTCCTAAAGAACCTGTATCTTTCTATTCCAACCCTCCTGTTGTAAGAGCCATCCCACCACATCTCCGTGATGCCAATAAGACCATAGCCACGCAGGCATGCGCACATCTCTAACTCCTGTTTACGCTACCTGCGTTTGCATACAGGGACTTAAGTTGGGCCCCCAATGAAGGTGACTTACTGGCTGGAATTTCTTTGTGCTGCTCTTCAGGTGCTCTCCTGCTGACCTGTGATCCTTCTCCAGGCTCTGGGCATCTATTGCTGGCCGTGGCATCAAACTAGTAGGAGTGGGATGGACTGAGGTTCCCCTCCCCTGGCAACTTTCATTTAAAGCCCGCTTCACCAGGGATTGTTCTAAAATTTAAATTAGTGAGCTTTCTGATTTTAATAAAATTTAGTAAATATAAGTAGACAAATTAAAATGATTTGTTTTTCAGCACTGCATGTTCTAGAGCCTTGTTCTTAAGGAGACCTATTGATACTTGGCATTCAATAAGTTTGTACAGTTCAGAAAGCTTAATAAAATCGGGTTAATCATATAAGCATTCTCAGCAGGTTTAATTAAATGAAGTATGAATGCTGAGTTTTCTGTTTTCAAAAATGTAGATTAACTGGCAACTGAATAAGTTCCTCCTACAATGTAAACTCTTAAAAAATGTGTGACTGGGATCGCTTTGAAACAGAAGCACTTGCTGTGCTGCATATGATCTATTGAAATAGCGTTGAGTGAGATATAATACTTGGTGTGGTGTGTCTGTAGTTGCTGTTTTTATGAAAAGTCCCCAAGACATCTACTAGGTAATTTGGTAGGAGGGTAGCTGTTTGGGGTCAGCTTGTCATACAACTTTACTAGTTATCTGTGACTAATTTTGAGATGTGCTTTGACTACATGTATATTTGCTTTCCACCTGCCTTTCTCCTTCCTTTAAGAGTTGGCTGAGGTTTTAAAAAGAATTTCAAACTGTTTTTGAAAAGTACCTGAGAAGGCATCAGATGCCCCCCCCCGGGGGGCTGAGCGGGAGGGAAGGTGAGGCATCAGTGTGCTGGTGCTGTGAACCTGTGCAAAGACATCTTGTGATCTGTAGTGATGAGCCATATGCATACCCTTGGTGCACCATGATCTCTACGTCTCCAAGATCTTTGATCATAGATGAAGGCTATGATTGTACCTGGTGTTTATGTTTGTATGTTCTTCCAAATTTAGTAAGGTACTAAGTCTCCCAATCCTGCAGGAACCCACTAAAATCCATTTAAGGAGGCGTTGATAGTTTTCTCTTCAGTCTTAAAGGTTAGTTTTGTTTGGCCTGCATCAGATTTATTCCTGGGTAATGTTGTTGTAATCAGAACATCATGGTGTAAAGGAGGTTACCACAGAGCTGAGCATTATGTAGCGATACCAGAGCTAATTTTAAACAGAGTATTTTAAGTTTTGTCTTAGTTCTACAAAACAGGTAGCCTGTGTGTGGCTCTCAGGTGTGTTCCTGTAAAGTTAGCTCAGTATCTCTGTGTAGCACAGAGGTAACCAAGGCTGGTAACAGCACCTATGTTGACTTAACAACTGCACTTTTTGTTGTCATTTTGGAGTCTGCATCCGTCATGTAAAACCTATTACCCCTGTAAGATCATGTTGTTGGCAGGATTTGATACAAACTTATTTTTTTTTCTTGTGCCCCTGCACGTGCCTTTCCGTTACTCTCTATGGGAATCAATATCAAGCTCATAGGTCTTGAGGAGAAGGTTTTTCCCACTGTTCAAAACGTGTTAAATGTCAACATCAGGGGCTTGTTGGTACTAGTTGTCGTCACTCTTCAGAGTTAAGTATTTAAACCATAGTTACTGTTTAACATCCTTCCTATTATTACCTGCAGGGAAGGGAGCAAGAGTCTTTCCTTATCATGATAAGATATGAATACATCATCTGTCTCCTTTTCAAATACAGAACTAATGTTTGTTGAGCACTTCTGCCTTTCTGCACCATTGACAATTTTACCAACTCTGATTAGGTAACTGTTGCTAGGATTTTGCATGTTCTTCCTAATCTTTAAAAAGTCCTTTTTATTGTCTGTAATTCTGTTGACGATAGACTCAACGACCTCTGTGTTTCAAAACTGTTATGTCCTCTTATAAAAATTTCATTCCTGATTTAAAAGCCTCGTTTAGTCTCCAAAATTTTCCAGCTTAAGGGTTATTTGCCGGTTAGCCTCTCTTCTCTTCCAAGAAAACACAGGGGGGAGAGTTGCTATCGCCAGTGTTATAGCACAAGGTGCATTTTCCACATGATTTTTTTTTTTAATCTTTTTGTATATATCAGTTCCAAACATAGGCTACTTTAATGTCATATCTGAAAAGAGAGGGGAAAAGAAACAGTTTGGGAATACCTTCCAGCTGTATGTAAACATTAGCAACCAGATAAGGACCTGTCCCTTCTCCTTAGCATTGTTTAAAATAGGGTCTTTCAAAGGAACTATGGTGTGACATAAGGCCTTTTTTGGTGGCTATAGTTACTCAATAAGTAGTCTTATACTTTAAAAAAAGTTGTAAAATTCTTAAATCCAAACAAAAAATTGTTACAAGGACGTAGTAGAAGGAATTTGCTTCTTGGTTTTCTTAGTTTGCTAATATTTTAACATGATTTTTAATCTTTTTATTTATTAGCCTGATTGAAGGGCAGAATCGTGGCGTATTTTCTTACAGCTTTTTTTTAACCCCCATACTCCAGGTGTTCCAACTGCTGAATTGGATTCAACTAGTATTTATTTCATTGTTTTTTTAGTATTTTTCCTAAACCAGAATTGTTGGTTGCTTGAAGTAGTAATGGATTGTTTCTGATATTTTGGTAGGTAAGATGCAGCTATTCAGGAAGATCCCAAAGGATACTATGGCACTACTGAAGACAGTGACAGAACCATCTCTTTGTCAAGATTTCAAAGCTATCTTGGACTAACTGATTTAAGTTTGTTTCATAATTTTTCCAGGTGTGAAAATAAATTCTACCTATGTCTTTAGATGACTTTTCTCTGTAGTTGGTTTTGGTAGAGTGAACCGAAAGCAACTTTACTCAGAAGTTTTCCATGTTTATCTCTCAGATACCACACAAGGACTTAAAGAGAGCAGACAGTTTTGTTAATATCTTCTTGTTTGTGTTGACCTATAAATTCACAGGCTACTTGAAGTCATTGACTTGGTTTCATTCAGTAATTCCCATCTTATTGACGAAGGCATCATCAAATTATGTATGAACAGATGTATTTTCTTGTTTCGGTGTGTTGTTTCGGAAGAACTGTTCTTTCCTTCTCTGTGTTGCAGACTATTTTATAATAAATGGTCTGGTTCATTGCAATAACACGTGCTTGTCTCCAATACCTTTATTTTGTAGTAGTCTTTAACATCCTGCCCAGCTGGGTTATGTCCTGAAACACAGTTACCTGCACAGGGCAAGTACATTTCATGGCACTACTTAGTCCAGGTTAGGAGCTTCATGCTTTGGAGAACACAATTAATATATACCCAAATTTTCAGCATCAAAGCTGGTTATGTTTAGTGTATGGTTTATATATTTTGAATACTTGATGATGTTTTTAATACAATGATACATGGAATTATGGTGGTGCATTTTTACCTACAAAATAAAAGTTTTTGATTAGATAATATACCAAGTAGATTACTCTTGTGTTTCCATTTCCTGTTCTTTATTTAGGTTTATCTTTGGCTTGAGAATGTTACTGAAGTACTGTCTAGCCCTGGTGTCAGCATGTTGTGCATGCCCTGAATTTTGCCCATGGCTGCTCTGATAAATGTGCCTGGTTTGTGTGTTTTTTTTGTTTTTTTTCCAGGCATGTGTGTTCTATTTGCATTGCTCTAATGTAGGGCTATTTTATTAGGGTTTTTCTGTCTCTGTTATGGGCTAAATAGTAGCTGCTGGGGGGGTTTCTCAAAGCAGATGGAGAATATCTTGCTGGAGTGAAGCACAGTGGAGGCAGTGTTACTCAGCAGATGTTTCTGAAGGATTGACAGACCACCACCACACAGGGATTGGTAAAGCAGCTCCTAAAAGCCAATTTGCAGTTTTGCAATCTGTCCATTAACATCATAACTGAGTTCAAACTGTCAAAGTGAACAGAATGTCAGTCATACAGTTGGGTTTTTTCCTTTCTATGAAAGTTAAAATAAAAATACAAGTTAAAAAAAAGCAGTAGAACAATTGTTCCTACTAGAGAGCATGTGAAGAACAACCCAGTTGTTCCTCTGCCAGCAGCTCAAACGTTTAAACCCCCCCATCCTGCAGTGATACTGGTGTGAGGGAACGCTATCATGGGCTACGTCGCATAAGAGAGACCTAGTGGTGCAAGAAGCTTTATTTTGTTGGATTGTATGACAGGAAGAGGCAGCAAGATGCTCCAACGAAGGCCTTGGCAGGGATGAGACCAGCACTTGGAGAACTTCCTACACTACACTTTGGCTGGAGCTGTTCCTGCCTGTGGCCTGTTAACCCTTTCCCTTCAGCTGTGCATTTCTTCCTACCTGCTTCTCTTCCCCGCTCCTGCTGTGAAGTCGCTGGTGATAGGAGTTTGGACCCCACTGCCTACTGCAGGGGGCCCGTATATTTTGTGTGTTGTGTTGAGGAAGGCTGTGCTGGTGGGCAGCAGTCGGGTTGAATGCATGCTTACTTTGTCCTAGCTGTTGTGTTCTGCATGAACCTTCAGACGAGACTGAGGCAGAGGAGCCCAGTAATTTCCTGAGAGACAGCAATAATGCTTATTTTGAAAGAATGGTCTGGAATAGGGGTTGTGGAGCCTGAAAAGATGCCTCATGAGCTGGGATCTTACCGGATGGGAAGAGCAGAGAGCCTTTCTGCAGTGAACAGCTGTCCCAAGGCAAACTTCCAGGGTGATCAAAAGAGTGTCCTGGGTAAGCAGGGTAGGTAACTGAAGCTAGAGCTGTGCTAAACTGGTCAGTGTTTCAGAAAGCATTGCAGATAGGCTTGGGAGGACCAGAAGAAAACATCTCTGTTCCCATCAAAGAACAAGGAAGTTACGAACAGATCGGCTTGTAAGACTTTGAACTTAGATTTTTCCGTGTGAGCCAAAACATGTTTTCTTCTATAACTTTTACTGTCAAAGACAGAAGTTTTTAATGTCATTCGGCATGCTCCCTTCTAGAAAAGGATGGGGCTATTTCTGCTGTAAGGTTCAGAACAATGGGTCCTGTTTCCAGCATTGTTGCTTCTGTGTGATCTGATCTGGGTGTTCCTGCTCCGGCAGGGGGATTGGACTAGATGATCTTTCGAGGTCCCTTCCAACCTCTAACATTCTGGGATTCTGGGATTCTGTGTGTGATTCTTTATTGTGGCTTCCACAGGATGCTCTAACACGGAGAATGGAGGGAATGTCAACTTCATCAGTGGCTTGGATTAGCCCGTTTTTGCTCTGTATTGCAATGGTTACTGTGATAATATGAACTGCCATGTGGCAGTGTGGTCTCATTTGAAGGTGTAATTTGATAAAAATGCATGAAGTGTAAAGCTTGCATTTCTCTGAGCTGCTGTTTGCCTTTCCCCATAGCTACTTACTGAGTTGTCAGTCTTAAACAGTAACTGCTGTTTCTGAAGGCTGTTTCCATTTACAGGTAGTAAATAATTGCAACTACGGTTCAGAAATCTCAAGAGAAGTCTTATTTCATTTTATAATATCTTCCATTTAAGACAAGTGAAAATAATGCTGAAACTACTATGTGTTTTAGCATATGGAGAACTTGTAAATTGAAGGAAGAGTTGGCAGGCTGTACTAGAAACTTGTACTGATTTGCTGCTATGGCTTCGTACAATTAGAAAAAACTGTGAGCATATGTGTAAGAAATAGGTTAAATGTAGCAGTGGCGTAGATTTAATGCTGTAAAATGAGATGTTTATGCTGTTAGGGGGTAGAAATATTACATAATGCTACTTCTCTATGGAACTATTCTAAAATAAATAGTGTGATATGTTATGGCGCTAAAATTTTTTTATACTTCATTGGTAGTAAGGTATGAAGTTAAACATCAACTGCTGACAGGAAATGTTTGGGTGGATTGAATGACTTGAATCTGGAAATATTGAAAGAATTAGCTTAGGAGAATTCTGAACCTGTAATGTGGATTTTCAACAATCATTGGAAAGCTGGGAACATGGCAGAAGGCTTGAGGGAGGAAGGTTAAGATTGGTTCAGTATTTAGTAGCAGGTAAGTAGAGACATTGCAAGCTAAGCCGCCCATGTTGCAAGTGTTGCAAACCACTGTGCAAGTCAGCCTGCTGGAGGCTTTATGTGAGGAGGAAGCGATAGGGCTGAAAATTGGTTTTTAGTGTCTCTGTGCAGGGCTGGAAGGGATGAATTTGACAGAAGCCCCTCTAGAGGAAATCATGGCATCTGGATGCATCCATCAAACACATCCTTCTTCCCACTGCTTGCTTGCTGTGAATCTCAGCTTGGGGTAGGTATCAAATTTTGCAATGTAGGGAATATGCTGTCCTTTCTGCAGCTTTTCTCTATTTATTGTTTTATAATAATTTGAATGTTTCCTTATTTATAGTGCTGTTGCAGTGCTCCTTCTGAAGCTTTTTCCTTTAATAGGTACTTGAGCTCCTTGTCTTAGGGCTGTGGATTCTGCTTAAGGCTGTACATCACTGTGTCTGTGTCCTTTACAGATGTACCCCCAAAGAACCCAGGCTGTCCTTTACAGCCTAGAATATTCTAGAAAAGTCTTATCTGTCAGAATAGTATGAGTTCACAGCATAGTATTAGAAGATCTGGGGTATGCAGATAGAAGACTGGGAGGAGAGTGAGCAGAAGTAGAAAGTGCTTAGCATGTAAGACTTCGACACAGATTCAGTTTCATGTTTGCACGCACATGCTTACTCAAGTAACAAAATCAGTCATCCTATTCAAGAGAAGACAGTACCTATAAGATGCTGTTTCATATGGATAGGAAGGGGAAAATTGTAGCTCTAATTTTACTGGAATAAGGCTACAGTTCTGGTACAGGAATTTTAGTAAAAGTCACAGCAGAAGTGCACTGAGAACAGAAAAGCAGTGTTCCTGCAAGAGTTGCTCAACACACTGTCTACACGCATACTTTGGCTAAACAGTAATGTCAGCTAGTGCATTTCCTTGCTGTGAGTTGTAGTTACTGGAGCTGAAAATTGTATTCCCCCTAAGTCCTGTCCCAGACTGAACTGTGCACCCAGCAACCCACGAGGTCTCCCTCCTGGTGGATGGGAAGGAACGCTTAAAAGTCAAGATGTCTGTGAGTGCCATGACAGTGACTAGAGATAGGTTTATAGACTTGGAAGTATTGTGTATGAAGTTTAATTCTTTTCTCAGCTTGTGTCTTTGTTAAGTTGGATGGGTTTTCTTTAAGAACAGATCTCTAACCAAATACTTAAACTTACTGCATATACTCTGCATATATGATATTAACATCTAGCTATCTCTAGTCAAAGACATGAATATAGAGTGTACGCTTCAGTTAACTGAAAATCTTATTTATATATTTACAGCTTTTATAAGGATGTATGCTCAAAATTGCAATTATATTGGGGTTTTTGATCATTCTTTATGGAGGTCTTTTTTACTCATAACCTTTCAAATTTAGTTTGCAGCAGGCAGAGTGGCAATTTAAATCTTCCTTGTCATTGTCAAGAGCCTTTTAGAGTGCACAGCTACAGAAGTTTGCTTGGACCTTTGTGACTTGGGAGGTTTCTGCTAACAGAAGCTGGGTTTCCATGCTGGGGTACCTGCCCCTCTATTGACTTCAGGAGCTGGGGCTGTTGGCAGGCTGCTACGGGGAGTTGCTGGACATCATCGCGCAGACCATTGGCCAAGTCCGTGTCTCTCAGTTAAAACCATGCAGAGCCCAGGCACTTCACTCTTTTGCAGGTGATACCACTCATCGCTCATAGTGGAAGGGCCGGAAGGCTCTTGCCTGGCAATTGCTGTGCAAACAGATGGTTTATCCGTGCATTTCCCTCCAGCAGGCAGGGGCATGGCGTGCTTTTGATTCTCTGGTGGATCCGGTGTGACAAACTGGTATTGCCACTGTTCCTAGTGCCGTCACTGCTCCAGGAGAGTTTTACTGTCCAGGCTAGTTGCAGGACAGGAGGTTGCAGCAGCAACAGTCTCTGAGTGGGATAGTATCTCTGAGTGGGATACTAAATCAAAAAAAGAAAAATCTAAAAGAAAAAAAATCTCTCTTGTTCTTTACCCTGCTCTTTCCCTAAGCAGAAGGATAAAAATCATCCCCTCCTCCCTCTCAGGCTTGCCATTCCCCTCATGCCCCCTTCAAGAAGTCAGGTAACTGCCTTTGATCTGCAGAGTTTGAGTTGGTCTCGTTCATCTCCATTGTGTGGCCACATCGCTGTTACCCATTTTGAAGCCCTGTGAGCGCATAGCCTATCACAAGACTAAATACTAAAATTTCCTTTTTCTTAATCTTCTCCTTTCCTTGACTTTCTTAATTAGTCAAACTAAAGGCTTTGTCATACCTTATCCTCACATACTTTCCCTATATTTTTTCAGAGGCTGCTTGTTGCTCAAGTGTCTTGGCAAAAGGAATCCTCATCTCCCATCACTTCAGAGTGTCCAGGATCTGCAGGCAAGTACAGGAAAACCTGGCTTTACGTAAAGATTAACTTCATTGTCGTGTCATGTAAGGTTGCAGCTCACTGAGAGGCTTCCATACGTCTGCACTTTTGTTACAGTATTCAGTTATTGTGTTCAGTATGAGAAATTAAGGGGAAAAAAATGAGGGCATTCATTTTCACAGTATTTTCCATTACAAGTCATTATGGAATCCACTAAGGTAAGACGTCTGTGCAAGATGAATTACTCTGATTTACTTAATGTACATTCTTTTAATGGCTGACGCTTTATTTTTGCTCTTTGCAATGCTTGAGACTATGAAATAATCACAAGATAACTGATATTTAAATGTGTATAGGGATTTACAAGAACTAGAATGTAGTGGACAAGAGGAGTCCTTGCTCTTCAAGAGCTTCCATTCTACATCTCTTAGAGGGGCATCAGTGAAGGAAACTGTAGGTGCTTGTGTTCCAGTTTGTATGTTGCTGATCCTTAGGATCAGACTTTTTTTTTTTTGGAAGAGAAGTGAAGGAAGACTGAGGGCACTTGCAATAACTAGGAGGCTTTCCCAGTGTAAAGTCTGGCTGGAGAGAGAAATGAAGTTGGTAATGCGTGAAAAGGGTTAAAGCAATGGGGCTGGTACTTGACTGGTATGTAGCATTCAGGACAGGACGTAGGGAGGACAAGGTAAATATTGGTTGAAAATAAAGGAAACATAGCAGTGCTGTTTATTATAGAGTACCAGTGATTGGCGGTAAGCATATGAACTGCATAAACCAGCTTGGCTGGATGATACCATACTATAGCTAGTCATGTCTAACAAAGTCTGTCTTATTTTTTCTTACAGACAGTTACAATGGGTATTTGTTCGTTCGGATGAGAAATGTTGCTATTAGCCTCCTGACATGAAAACACTTCTGGTGGTACAAAGCTTGGGTCCTTGCTTCTGCACATTCGTTTGGTCAGATGGAAGAGTGCTACCAGAGGTACAAACACACAAGGAAGAACAGCTAACAGCACACAGATGGCCAGTACCCAAGCTGGATAAACTTTCTCCTCTTTCATAGGGAAGCCTTCCTATGGAGATAAAAAAGCAAACAAAACAAATAATTGGTAGGTACACTTACATTTTGCTATGATTTCCATTTGCATTTTCTTATGCTGTCGTAGTACGGATAGCAAAATTTGACTCTTGCTCTACAATAGCATTCAGTAGCTCTGGTTATTCTTGTAAGTACTCAAAGCTTACCTAGTTTCAGCAGTTACCAAGCCTGCTCTTTGCCAGATAGGAAATATCTATATGAGAGACTTGGAGGCAGTGATGATAATGCAATTTCTGCAAGTCCGTGGCTATGAGTTTTATTTTGGGATGATAGATACATAATGGTGTCTGGAGAATATACTGCTGGTGTAGGTACTGTTGGGAGCAGAGCGCCTTTTCTTGAGGTACCAGTCCGTGCGTACATTTCTACTCTGAAGGCTGATGCCTTTCTGTGAGGGTGACTGCAGTCCTCATGCAGTTTAAGGCCAGAATCGATCTTCAAACTCCTATGCAGGGTGTATCTGAGAGGTACCTGAGGAACTGCAGCTGACATGAGCCAGTGCCATCCAGATCAAATGTTCTCGGTATCGACACCTCTTTGGTGCTGAATTAACCAACCCTGTTCTTGGACCACTGCCTCCCTCCCTGTCTGCCTGTCAAAGGTACACATTCATACATTCATCAGGGCCCGGTTGATGCTGGTAGTTCTCCCTGAGAAATGTTTTCATCCCCAGCATCTGTTATGCAACTCTGAAGCTCTTTCTTGTGCATTTGTTCCATCTCTAACCCCCCCCCACCCCATAGGGGGGTTAATTTTGCTTCAGCTGTTCTCTGCATTACACACATTCGTAAGAAATGTGGAACATGGCATACGTGGGACTTCTCAAGAAGAGGCCCTGTTAGCAGGAAAGTGCTTCAGGATGTGTAACTTCGTAACCTCTTAATGTACCGGAGCCTTCTCATCCTGAGCATTGCATCACTTCAGGCTGCGTTATATAGGTAAGCAGTAGATAGCAATGATTTTAAAGGATCTTGTAAGGGTATACAACTCTTGCATTTATTAAAAGTTCAGAAAATATTTGCGAACATACATATCTAGGGTTCCAGGCTGCATAGCTTGGTGCCTTCTGTATCTGAAGAGTAACGAAGGCCACGAGGACAATTAGCAGGAGCAGAGGGCTAATAAACCTCCATGTGATCTGCCAGTAGAGATTGGGCTTTCGTCCAGTCATCCATTTCACGTCTTTACTGAACCTTTTAAGAGGAGACATGTTTAGGATGGTGTCAGATCTAAGTGGTAACAGTCTCATGTGTTTTCATATTTTTCTATAAGTTGTAAACATATGATACAGCTCCATAAATCTTTTCTATTCCATACCCTTCTTTATTTAAGTCTATGATAAGTTATTAAATAATAGTATCAACGAAGTAGTTTGATGCCTAACCAGGGATGGATGATCAGTTTACATTGTTAGTTTACATTACCTTAGCACCTAGTCTAGTTTCTAAACACAAATAGGTGATGAAAATATTGCAGCAGTTCTGTAGAACTATTCAAACATCTAAAAAAGACAAAATTGACAAGGAAACAAACATAGCTTGCTATTAAGAAGATTGAATTAACTAGCACCAAATGAATCAAATCCGGTTAGGGACAAAATTTTTACAGCCTGAGCCAGCTTCCTCTGCAGTTGGTACTGGCAGTCATTTGGACATGGAGCTGATCTTTTGCCTGTACCTCTTACAGTTTTGTACATTGAATGGGCAGTAGATATATGGTTCTGGGTTTGACAGGTACTTGAAAACTTGTATCTCTCAAGTTGGAGAGGGTTTTGGAATCTGAAATAGGACTTGTGATTTGTGTGTGTGCGCGTTCAAACACCAGCTTTGTCTTCAATGCTGTTACTTTAACTGAAAATACTAGAAATTCTCTTGAGAACTAGGAAAAAGTGATTTGACTATGCTCGTATCCCGTAGCAGCAAAGAGGAAAAAGAATATGTATACTAGGACAACAGAGAAAATACATGTGCAGTGGACGTCAGTCTGTCGTAGCACGTGAAAACAGATTTTGTTCCTACTTCTGCATCATGAAGACTGGTGCTAGCTGTACATGCAGCAAGAGGGATGTGTGAAATTGTTTATGATGGTATAGACTGGGAGTTATCACCATTTGACATGTGAAATGCTCCAAGGGTCTTAACAGGGGATCTAGAAAATTTAATGCAGGAACTTTAGCTGTAACTGAGGAATATTTTTCTTCAGCTTCTTATTTTTAAAATTCTAGCCTCTGTTAAGACTTAAGTTGGGGTGATACTGAAACACCTTGATATGCAACAGCACTGGCTGAATGTAAGTTCATTGTCTATATGATATCCAAACTGATCCACAAGATGTCAGGACCTTCGTAATCCAAGTGTCAGCGTAACAATTGGAGATAAGGTTTCTGGCACTTACAATTACAAAGGATGTCAGAAAGTTTTTAAACTAAAGAGTGGATTTAATTAGTGTGTGTAACTGCAGAGATTCTCAGCAGGCAGATTGAGCCTTTTAGTATGGGGGAGCTGCTGCATTTTGCTTACTATGAAGTTTGAGGGGCGAAAAGGGGGGTAAACAAAAAATACAACAAAAGGGCAGTAACAGGAGGATATTTGGAAGACAGTGTAACTCCTCTTGGCCAAAGAACTACAATGGCTGTTGACTTTCTTAAACTTAGGATCCTCCCCTTCCGTAAGTCCTATGCAGAGATTATCCCTCCTGTTTTACAAGTACAGGAGAGTTGAAGCAAAGAATGATACCTGCATTGACAGAGCTGGTAAGTGCTACAGAAATACGTTAATATTGTATACCTGTATGCAACATACATGGATTGAGAGGAAAATGCATTTACCTCTTAAGAAAAAAAAAATCCATCTGCTTCCAACTTACCTTTTAACTTTATAGACATATGCAACCCCAATCACTTCAAAGAAGGCGATGACTAGAAGAGCCAACGAGCCTGAATAGCTGTCAAAAATGTCAATCCAGTAACTCCCTGAACCCAGTGTAAAACACAGAGCTATGAGGAAGCACATTAGACATATTATACCTGAAGAAGAAAAGGTATCTTTGTTACTGGAGTACTGAACTGAACTGGGTAAGTGTATTTTTGTTCTAACTTATTTTTGCTCTTGTTGTAGTGATTTTTATTCTCTCTCCCTCTAGTGAGCTCCAACAAGCTGTTTTTTCTTAGGGGAGCTAATGTTACTTCCCAAACTCAGTTTTCCCCTGTGTGTTGGCCAAGAGGCACCACTCTGTTGCAGGAGGAATGCATTCGTGGGACTCAGAGCATCCTTCAGTTGTCCCAGTAGGTGGCCTGGGCTGTGCTATGCTACTGCCTTATGTTAATTTTTGAGTCGTATAGTGAGTGTCATAGGCTCAAAGCACAGGCAGACGGCACCTGAGAAGTATAAGGGCTCCCTGGATTTCTGCCCCCCATTTCCTCAAGGGGCCCAGAGCTACAAATTTATATGTCCCTTATGTCCCAGTGTGTATGGTTTAGGTTTCACTGAACTTCTGTACAGTCAGTTCCCCTTTAGCCAAGATATGGATTTGAGGTAACTGAGAGAAAAAAGTGGGAAGGAGAGAAAGTGTTGCTGGATGCAGACATGGGCTGCAAATCAGTTTGTATGTCCTTGTGCTGTGTTACTAATTGCTTCTGACTCTGAGATGGACTTTGGTTCAATGCTGTGTAAAATTGGCTTCAGACTTTTGTTTTTTTAAAAAACAGATCAGAATTGGAAAATCAATTTCAAAATAGTATGGTTACCTCATCAAATTGTAAATAATTCATAGAATAATAGAATCATAGAATGGTTTGGGTTGAAAAGGACCTTAAAGATCATCAAGTTTTAACCCTCCTCCTGTGGGCAGCATTGCCAACCACTAGAGCAGCTGCCCAGGGCCCCATCCAGCCTGGGCTTGAACACCTCCAGGGATGGGGCATCCACAGCTTCTCTGGGCAACCTGTTCCAGTGCCTCACCACCCTCTGAGTGAAAAATTTCCACCTAATATCCAACCTAAATCTCCCCTCTCTTAGTCTAAAACCATTCCACCTCGTCCTGTCCCTATCAACCCCTGTAAACAGTCGCTCCCCCTCCTGTTTATAGGCTCCCTTCAAGTACTGGAAGGCTGCAATGAGCCTTCTGTTCCCCAAGCTAAACAAGCCCAGTTCCCTCAACCTTTCCTCATAGGAGAGGTGCTCCAGCCCTCTGATTATTTAAAAAATCCCCACTAAAATTGTGCTTCCGAAATCTCTTGATGTTGATTCAACGGGGGGTGGCCATATGATCCCCCCCATGCCATGCATGGCAGAAGGCCTTTTTAATAAATTTGTTTCTAAATAAAAAGTTGTAAAATTAGAAGGACATTATATAGATGCCACAGGAAGACCCTAAAAAAGGCATAACAGCAATATTCCCCATAAGAATTTTAAAGAGCACATGCAGATGTGTTACTCCATTACTTCAAACTGCCAGAAGTTTTTATAGACTGATTTTCCTAGACCAGCTTCACAGTCTGATCTCTCAGATTCTCACCAAGTGTGGTTCTTGAGGGGCAGGTTGGGTTCAGTGACTGTCTCTAGTTGAAAACATTCCAGTTTTGATGCAAGAACAGAATCACTCGCACTCATTCCTTGTTTTCCAAGTGGTAATTTTCTACTCTGGCGCGTTCACAGTAAATGTGAAATAATCTGTAGCCCCATAAACCTGAACGAGACAGGAGTGAATGACCTATCTTACAGCTGTGCCAAGG
Organism: Pterocles orientalis; assembly: GCA_011057875.1. Lineage (NCBI taxonomy): Eukaryota > Metazoa > Chordata > Aves > Pterocliformes > Pteroclidae > Pterocles > Pterocles orientalis. The sequence goes on from WKFP01015081.1 coordinate 1,698,309, forward strand.
TGGTAAGTTTGTGTGCAGGTGGTTATGGCAGACCAGCTGATGTCACCGGTTGCCTTAAAGTGACTTGTTTAGGTGCCGAAGACTTAAGTGAAGACAAGGCTCTTCCTGATGTCTGCAACAGCTCAGAGTGAACTTGACTCCAGCAATTTAACAAGCTTCCTCAGACCAAAATACCTCTTGCAAGCTAAGAGAAAAAATACTGGCAAGGGCAATGTAATACTGCCATAACTGCTGCATCATCTATGTGCTTATCTTCTGCAAATACAGTCCACTGCCCTTACTAACACTATGACAGCTAAATTAATATTGCAAATTCTTAATCCCTGTGTGGTCTTTCTTAGGCAGTTGGTAGTTTGAGCATCTATAAAGAAGCCACCTCCTTTGAACAAAGCAAAGGAAATACTTTACCAGATAATAGTTCTTTGGGTATTGATTTAGATATAATTCGAAGCTCTAGAAGAGGAGTGAAGACTCCCTCAATCATCCCAAACATAGAAGAAAGGCCCAAGCTGAACAACATTATGAAAAACAGGATGGCCCAGGCCTGGGAGCCTGGCATTAGAATGATGGATTGAGTGAAAATGATGAAAGCCAAGCCAGTTCCCGATACACTCTGCAGAATACACAAACAGATAAAAATATGCATTATAATGGCATAAGTGTAGTTTCTTATGCGTACAGAATTATAACACACTTCTGTCCCTCCCTGGTCAGGCTGTGGGGCTGTGTGGCAGCCAGCAGTTGAGAAAATGGGTAGCCGAGAGTGTTTGCGGGGATTTTAATTTTAAGGGGTCTATCAGAGATGTGTAATCAATTATAGAGCGTAATTTTAGCTTACACAGAGAGATGGCTCCGGAGTAAAGCAGATCTGGGTGTTGTAATTGAAATAGCAATTGTTTTGCTAATACCATCTTAAATATGTTTTTTTTTTAATCTATTACATAATAGTTGCTGGAAAGAAAAAGATGTAAATAAGGATATGATTGCTGCTCTTGCAGCAGTAGAGTTGGTCAACTGTTGATCACAAAAACCCCCATAATTACCAGGGCAAAAAAGGCTAATAGGGAAGAACCCAATTTCAGCCCCATTTCTTGGAATTCAGTCAAATTCAGCCTTTGAATTCGAGTTAATGTTGCTCTAATTGGGAAGTAAAATATGTCAAACTGGAAATCAGAAATGGGTGCCATGAGAGGAAGCCAGAAAAAAACTGACTGGCGTCAGGGCTGGAATGTTGTCCTTGGACTTCTCCATGGTGTGAGTGAAATAGCCTGTTTCACCATCAGTGTGTGCTAAGGCTATGCACAAATGTGTCCACCCTTTCGTCTTAAGATTTTTCTTTTCTCAAGCTCCTTTCTTTCTTCTGTCCTCCAACCGTGGCCCTATTCTTTTCTCATTAGGTATCAAGGACTTGTAACAAGGGACTACGGATGAGTGTGTAGTAAATGAGAGTTACAGGACTGGATGGGATCACTGGAGCAAGTGGAATGAGGTTGGAGAAGCAAACGGAGAAGAAACATCTGTGTTTAGTGGTAGGGGAAGTGTTTTAGGAGGGCTGGGAAGGGAGAGGATCATGATGTATTTTGGCAGGGGAAGGAGGGTTGGAGGAAAAAAAAATATTGGTGAGATCCTGTGCAGAGAGGAGGAAAAATAAAAGGGGAAAGACAAGATGGAACAGAAAGATGGGGAAAGGAAGACAAAACAGTGATAAGATACCTTCCTGGCGGTCATATACATGATTGAAGGCAAACAGTGAACTTTTTTTTTTATACTTTCCTAAATATGGATTTAGGAAACTGCCATTCAGCATCCTTTTCCTATAATATTTCAGCTAGATGTGTTTCCTCTGTTGCGCTTGTTCCTGTAAACCAAATTAGGACTGAATCTAGTGTCCATGATAGGCTCTGGGTAGGAGCACCTTTGAAGATTAGTTTTGTGATAATAATGTGTGATTTTGCATGCCATACCAGACAGCTTTGTGTTTGGACTGTCCTACAGCAGTGTTATTTCAGATTTTGAAATATTGTTTCGTTTCATGATTATGTAACATATATTCATTACAAGTAAAGTACAAGTACTTATAAGAAAAAGGGACATAGCAGTCCTTCTACATATCTTGTTTAAGGGTTACTTTGTTGAAAGTAGTTGCGGTACCTGATCAAGAAATTCTTGAAGGTCACAGCTTTTCAGTTTGAGTCCAGCAATTTTTTCTGGATATGATGAATTTAGGAAACTAAGCCAGGCTGTATAGTTCTGTCGCATAATGGTTTCTTCTGGAAGATCAAATTCATTGATGATACTGATAATATTCCTGCCAGAGAAGCCGACACATCATTAGTTTAAATGTTTGCAGATGGTGCAGCTGAAACTGCTATGCCTTGTATTCAGATGTTAATAGAAAGTTGTGTTTAATTTCTGTGCTGTTCTTTACAATAGAAAGGAAAATATTAAATGAGGACTTATCTATAAAATAGTTAGGAGAAAATATTCAGACTATTTAATGTCTTCTCTTTCAGATACAAAGCATCTGAGTACTTTATGCAAATGCAGTCTCTGAAACATTTCTATTTTTTATTTTATCAGCTCTCCAGACCACTTCCACCACTTGTGTGTAACAACTTTGTGAGTCTGGTGGAGTAGGAAAAGGTGTTGGTGATTTAACTACTTCTCATGCTAGTCTGAGATTGAGATGTGATCCTTGATGCACTGCTTTCAATGGATTGTTTTATAATTTGTCTTGCTTCTCACAAACACTACCCCTGATCATTCTTGTCTCAGTGCTGTAATACTGGCTATTTTTATATTAGACTTCTCCATGCAGATGCTTTTCCTTTTTAGTGAAAATAAGTTCTCTAAATGCATGTTTTTCAAGTAGCACGTTTGTCTATTTAGTCATTGACACCACAGTATAACACTGGAAATACAAGTTGCTCACCTGTCCAAGCAGTCCCAGTAACCCGTGGTTGCTTTAAACCCCAGAACAGAAAAGACTGGGATGGAAGCGTAGAGGGATGTCACACTGTTCACAACTGCTACTGTCACAGCATCCTTTTCACAGTCATTTCTAGAATAGCATTCAAAAAAGTGAAGTGACTAAAAGAAGGCAATATTTTATCTGTGATTTTCTCAGGTATTTCTGCAAAAATTTTAATTTTTTAGATTATTTTTTTTTGCCTTCCTGTTACAAAATCTATTTGGCCTTTTAGAAAGACAGCAGCTGTTAATATCCTTTAGAAAAATTAAGATCCTTTCTAAATCTCCTAAAGAAAGGGTTTTGAAAATTTTAGAGAATTGCACAAAATGCAGCAAGAATTTAGCCAATTTATAGAGGTTGTAGTTCTACTTACTTTGGTGGATTGTAGCTTGAGAATGCAATAAGCCCTCCGAAAGCCAAAGAGAGGGAGAAGAAAATCTGGGTAGCTGCATCAAGCCATACACGGGGATTTTTCAAAGTGTTCAGCTGAAATAATTGGAATAAATGCATATATTAGACTTAAATTTAAGTTTCTTTTTCTCGCCTAGTTTTCATAGCTCATCTTTCACTTCTGAAATCGTGAGTTTTGTTGCCATCTAAATACACTGAAAATGGAAATTAGTACAAAACATGTTAGTAAAGCAGGTGTTTCTGAAGACATAATTTGGTCTATTTAAATGTTTGTAGTAATTATAGAATCTGTTTCATTGTAGCCCTCTTCTGTCTGATGTCAATTCTAATTAAGGCACATAATAGAGACAGTACAATTACATTTTGTCTCTGTTTCTTTTTGTTAATCTACATACTGGGTAACTTACAATTTAAGAATATTGTCTTCCTAAAACTGTATAAGCGAATACTAAACCTTCGCTGGTTAAAGACAAAAAGTGATTCCATAGGTTTCCAAATTTGCTTAAAAAGCCCAAGCAGATGAGAAGAGGACATTCATTTAAAAAGTATCTTAGATTCAAAGTACTGTGAAAGCAGTAATAACAGATAAAAAGGCAACATAGGAAAAATAAGGAAAAATGATAAATTGACACGTGAAATTTGAATTTTGATGTACAGGTGACCTGACAGGAAGCTGTATTAAAAAACCAGAATGTTAATGAATGAATATGAGAATAATGAGGAAAGGAAGCATAATTACTTCCCCCTGGGTGGTGAGATGTTTGGATATTTCAACAGATGACACACAGACAGAAACTTTCTGAAAACAGAATTTTAAAAATACTGGAATCCCTGTGATGTGCGATTTTGGTGTAAAAACAGCTATTGCTTTTCTCATAAGCAAGTGGCTGACAAGTAATGCTGCACTTAAAGACAGCAGTTTGTTGAGGTAATGCTTTTGTTCTCCTCGATACCAGAAACAGTATGGACAGACCAGGTACCTTGAAAGGAGTTTTAAGTGTCCATTCACAGTCATTTATCAGGTGTAAAACTAAACTGCAAAATAGAGGAAAATAATTACAAATCGCCTCTGTGATAGAGGATCTGGTGCCTGTGCTGCCGTTTTCTTTCTCTTGGCTATTCTCACTGCTCCTTAAATAGCTGCAGAGCTCTGGGTACAGGCATCAGTCGCCCAACCAAGTTCCTGGAATCATTCATTGCCAGAGAACCCCCAAATATTTACAGTTTCTGAAGCTCTTTTAGATGTGAAAGAGACTGGAGAAGGAGGCATTTGTGTTCTTGAGATGACACAGATGTCCACAGAAGCTGAACCATGTAGAGACTGTTGTGATGCTTGATGGCATCTCTTCTCTGCTGTCTATGATTTTTTTTTCCAAGAACCTTTCCAAAAGTTTCTATTCCAGCTTCCATGTCCCTTCATCTTTGTACAACATCTGCTTTCTCCTCAAGTGCCTGTGAGCGTAACTTCTGTATCTTTTTTGTTTTCTTGACAGCTTCACTTCCCAGATAGCCAGGGATTTAGAAAGGGTGAGTAAATCGTCAGGCTTCTCCATGTCTGAAAGTCAATGAAAAGAAGTATTCGTTATTTGTTCTAGAATTTAAGATGTGAAAGTGTCAGATACCAAAAAGCCAACTATGTATTTCTGCATGAAAATGAAACCACAGACTACCATTTTAAAATCCATGTGCATGCAGTTATTAGTTGTGGTGTTTGTTAATGAGAACTAAAATACAAACTTGGAAAGTGAATAAACTTGAACAATAGTGGTTTGGGAAAAAAAAAATTAAATTCAGTTGGGTGATTATGATGTTAAAACTGGCGAAGATGTGACTTTAGCACTAGGTATTACTTCCTTTCATGGATTTTCAAAAACAATGATGAGGTGGAACAGTTACCAGAAAATGGATGTGGCAGCTATTACAGAGAAACTATAATTTCTGCTGCACTGCAAAGTTGGAAAAAAGTTGGAAAAGATTGCCTCCAATGAGTGGAGAATGTCAAGAAGGTTGATTTTTTTTTTTTAAATTTAATTTTTTTAAAGCAAGCTGAAACAGGCAGTAGGTGAGCTAATTCTTACTTTATTTTGGTAAAACTTTACAAGCTTCCTGTGAAAAGACAGGAAAAGAAGAAGAAAACAACATACACTTAAGGAATATGCTTTACTGTTTTGTAAGCTAATGTCATCTGGGTGGGCCAGGTAAATCTTTACCAAAAAAACCCCACAAACCAGCAGCTCCCCTGTTCAACTCATTTTGGGACATCCTCTGTGGAGAAGTGTAACAAGAAAAATGCGTGTATTTACTAACGGCAGTGGGGGGAATAGTTCCTCATTAAACAGGCTAACAGAAAAGGCAATCCTGGTACTGCAGCTGTGGGCTAAGGAGAAGAAGGGAGAAAGGAAGCATTACAGTTGTATGCTTACTGTCTTTTTGAAGTCCTTGAAGTGCCAGTATCCTCCATAGCAGCTGGTTAGTTAACAAAGTTAGTTTAACAAAGCCATCTCTCTGTCTTACACTCTGACTTTCTATGCGGTATACACCCACAGCAGGTATCACTTACCGGGCTGTTGCATCAGCTTCTCCGTGTTTGTAGGTCAGCACATAGTTTCATCACCAAAACCATCTTCAGATGACTCTTCAAGGATGTCCCCAGGGTCAGGTTCCTCAAACCAGCTAAATCATTAACCGTGGGTTGATTGCAGCTGGATTTTCGTTCTGACTCTGGCACCAGTCTACAAAACCATCCGGCTCTTCTTTTACGATGATCGGCTCCCCCTCAGCACTGCAATACCTCCAGGCTTTGTGAACACACACACAGATCTATTTTTTTCATTAAGTTCACTGTGCGATGATCGTAAGTCCTGGAGGTGCCTGAACCTTTCCAGAGAAACCCGACAGCTGGGCTGAGACCAACTGACAACAGGCCAAGTTCTGTTCTGTTTGTGCTGTCTAATCTGCTTTCTTCATTAAGACATTGCACCAAGCATTTATTGTCCTGTCTGGGCCCTACAAAAATGCAGGTGCGTGTCCGGATCTCCCGTAGAGGCCACAGTTGTCCTTTTTGAGCTCTGACAGCGTTCAGATGGGGACCCGTGCCACTGGGCTTGCAAGGGGAAGGGTAAAGAGATGTCTCATCTGGGCTTTCTCTTGCTGTTGTCCCTTTCCAGGCTGGCATTTAATGTATCTCCGGGCTTCTTGGCGTATGTTTTCCTTAATGCCCGTTCCTGTTGCAGGAAGGGAAAGGGAAATGCCCAGCGCAGCTGTGGCGGGGAGCACTGCTGTGGCGGCAGAGGATGCTCTGAGACCATCTGTCAGTGGGTGCTGCTTTTCCTCCTCTACACTCGCTGCTTTATGGAGCTTTTTAGCACAAAGACAGAGCTGCCAGGAGCCTGTGGGTGATAGCAACCACCTGGTAGGACAATTTGACTTTGCATTTGGGAAGGCAGGTAAGGACGGTGTAAAGAGGTCCATTTGAAATGGCCAGCATATGGAGGGATCTAGGACTCCTGTCCCTTTGAGAAGATAAGAAAAAATGGGAGAGGGGTATTCTCCAGCAGTTCTGTCTTTTAGGGATAGCTACAGGGGGGAAAACTTCAGCTACAGAGAAACAGGAGTAGGAGAAAATTACTTTCAACCTTTAAAAAAAAAATCACTTTGCAGTGTAATTCCTCAGTCGTTTTCCTTGTGAATTCTTAAAGTTGTGTAAATTCTGTAGTGTTGCCTGGGAAATCTCATCTTTATAATGTGTAAAAAAGAGATTATTCTGTTCATGAAGCGTGTCAGTTTCACTTACACCTTCAAGACCAAGGCACCTAAAACATGCACTCAATTTTCCAATATTTTCTGCTGTGCTTATTACTGAACTGTTAAATACTTTGCTGCTTCTTGTTAAAGTACGTTAAAATACTAAATCATTTCATTTCAGAAAAAAAGAGCTTAGCTGAGCTCTTGGACAGGTAGCTAGATCACGAGTTGCTGGAAAATTACTATACAGTATAAGATCTGAGAGGGAGAATAGAGAGAGGCAGTATTTCTGACTAAAGCAGCAATACTTGCATTAGGGGTGAAGAGGTAAACCAGACCGTCAGTGGCTCCTGGTAGAGTGAGACCATGAATAAGGAATATAGTTAGGACCAGGTAAGGAAATATTGCTGTTACATAAATTGCCTAAAGTAAGAAAATAAAAGACAGTTAGTGACAATAATATCAATAAATCCTATTTAAGCTATTGCAGCGTACAATCTTAATATTAGACAAGATGGCTACAGATGAACGTTGCCATCTTTAAAAGAAGCAGAATGCGCTTTTGCAGAACATACTTGTAACAAAATTGCTCTTAAAACTGTGTGAGAAGAGACTGGTAGGGCAGAAGCATTTGCGGTGAAAAATGAGAAAAGTGCCATTTTGAGCCACCTGTATTGCTGTTGTCACGTTGTTGGACAAGGAGCATGCTGAAGTGGTGCTAGTGTGGCAAATGGGGAAGGCTTTCCTTGGTGGTGAAATTCAGCATCAAGTGTGGAATAACGCACTTCTCTATCCTTCCCGTACCTTTCCCGTGGTTTCAATTCCTCGGATGGTGCAGAGATAGACAATTGCCCAGCAAGCTGCTAAGCACAAAATGAGCCACCACTGTAACGTGCCGCTCTCAGTGACATCGGGTGTTATGTTCAAAGTTTTCCTGTACCAAAAATAATTTACTGCGGTACTTTCATAACATTCTTCGTTGAGCCCTGGAAAAAAAAAAATGTGGCAAGCATAAGAATAAATTTTAAAATTGGTAATACTTTTCCCACTTACTGTGTGGTTAGGAAGCAATACTTTATAGTGATAGAGAGTGGCAGGACAGTATCTTGTGGGCTGACAAATTAAATACAGAGATGGACTGAACTGGCCTTTCAGCACTGTCTGTAACGTGCAGCAAGACAAACTCTGTCATGACAGGCTTAGGCTGAGAGACTTACACGAGACCTTCACCAGAACATCACTAGCATTTCCACAGGTGATAACTTTCTAAGTAGAAAAGGTGACGTACTCAGTACAAGGTAAAATCTAAACTGTAATTGCAGTGGAGACTATCAATTTTTTTTTAGCTGTATCTCTACAAGTTGGTGGAGCTGTTACAAGATTCAGGCACCTGAGGATAGATCTAAGTCCAGGATGCCCTGGCTATGTTGTGGCCCTGTAGTGGGGCAAGACCCCAGCATCGGCCTCTTTGGTTCATGTTTCCAGGACTTCTGTGAGCAGGAGCCTCAGGCACCCGTGCCCAGGGCAGCAGGCAGTGCCCAGCCAGGCTCTGCTCCTGAAGAAGAGGGAACCAGGAACATGATATACACCATAGCCCGTCCTGACCCCTCTGCCTCTGTGTAACCTACCTGCCTGAAGAGGATGGTGACAGAGGTTCTTCAAGAAACCCACTGACCTGCTGTCTTTAGCTGGAAAGCTGAGCTCCCTGGGTGCTGCAGGTCCTGCCTGTGCTCCTACCCCGAATCAGGTGTGTCCTAGGAGCACGAGGCAGCCCTGAGCATTTCCAGGAGCTGGGGTGACATGGTGTGGAGCCAACAGAGGCACCCCTGGTAGCAATCCCTGTAACCACAAGGTCCAGCACACACCCAGGCTGGGGGAGCTCTTTCTCCTTTTCCTGCCTGGTGAGACCTGAATGCGTCCCTTCCTCTGCCTAGGAGAGCACACTAATTTTCTTGCAGCGTTGCCTGCAGAAGCTCCTGTTTTGCACACAATCTCATTCCAGTTTAGCATAACTTTTTTTTCTCCTCCTTCCCTGATTCAAGCCCTGTCAGCTTTGGCTGTCGGCTCCTGCTTGGATAACCTAATGCACCGAGCAGAGTAGCTCACGCAGGGCAGTACGGCTGATAGCCATGGCTGGAGAAAGGACAGATCCTTCCACTTGCAAGGGGAAGGATGAGTCAGTCATCCTGTCATGACCCTACAAAGGGAAAGAGCACGTTGGCAGGCAGGAGAATGATAAAATGCTGCATTTCAGCAACATCCTGATGCTGCGTTTACTTGTAGTATGTCTGAGGTGGCTGAATGAGGTAGGTGGCTACAGAAGACCTCCCTTATTCTCCTGTTTAAACTCCAGAGCTGGGCATAATGGTATATTTTAAGAAGATGATCCTGAGGGTACAAGAAACAGCTCCTTCCTCCATTTTGAGTTTTTTCCTGTTGTATGAAATGCCAGCCTGTTCAATCAAGCTCTCAAACTACCCCATTTCTCCCTTTTCTTGTGACCTTCCACTCGCTTCTAGAATAGCCACCATTCACAATAAAACTCTGAAAACGAATCAACAACGTGGCAATTAGGCCACTAAGCAGAGCTCAGGGATCCTCCAAGTTCCTTGCCCCGTGGCCGCAGCGGTGAAGCACACTGCAGTGCTCCCAGGCAGCTGACTCCCTGATCTTGATGGTGAATTGAATTTGGTTCGCTTTTTGCCCTTTTCTTTTAGGGACCCTCTTATTCAACTATTTTCAACTAGAGGGAGGAAGCAAAGTATATCGCTCTTCCGTCCTTGCTGTGCAGCCCTCCAGCCTCTGGAAGAGAGCAGCTGCAGGTCCTTCTGCTGTGGTTTGGGAGAAAGGACTGACTGGGGAGCCCAGCTCTGGGAGAGGTTTGTGGAGCGCTGCCCCTGCAGCAGGTGGGGACCCCCTGCCACCTGACCCTGGGTTGCAGAGCCATCAGCCCTACCTGGGTTAAAGAGAACAGGAAGATCTTTTAAAGGAACAAAAGAAACCCTGACAGAAGATATCATAAAATTTTTATTTCTAATGTAAAAAAGGTAATATTGATAAATCAGCATTTTGCTCTTACTCTTCTGTAAAATAGAGACATAACAGGACTGCCAAGTAGTAAAAATGGACTGGAAAATGCAGACTACATTAGAAATTATATACAAATGATAAATTTGGAGGAGATTCCTGGTTTCTAAGTCTTGAAATATTACAGAAATTCTAGCAAACAGAGAGTTAGGGCATCTACCTTTGAAAAGTAAGAAAAGAGATCTGAATAAGTAGTTGCAGAATCTTGACCTCAACTCTGGGCTAAATTCTGGGAAGAGATGGCCTACATGGCAAAAGGCTGATGGACGGGAGTAATCATGATTGTGATCGTTGTGGCTTTATGAAACTTTTCAAACAAAACTTGCTGTGGAGACATTGCAAGGTGGAGAATAAAATAACTTGCAGATATGTGATGTACTGATTTAGCCAAGTGACTTTCCAGTTACACATTTACACTTGAAAGTGTGATTGCCACTGGGATGTTGTTACGGCCAAAGCTGGTGATCCTCTTTCAGTGTATGAGGACTGGTGGGTGGGAACAGCTGCTACTGGACTCAGGAAGCAGTGAGAGAGCATTGCAATCATGATGAAGAATTGCAGGGGCTTCCCGTCATGCCACTGGCATTGAAAAAAATCTGTCCTTAAAGGATTTCTTCAATGTTTTCTAAAAGATGCTTGGGGTTGGGGTTTCTAAAGAGTTGGGGTTGTTCAGCCTGGAGAAGAGAAGGCTCTGGGGGGACCTTATAGCAGCCTTCCAGTACCTGAAGGGGGCTACAGGAGAGATGGGGAGGGACTTTTTACAAGGGCATGTAGGGACAGGATGAGGGGTAAGGGATCTAAACTGGAAGAGGGCAGATTTAGACTAGATATTAGGAAGAAATTCTTTACTGTGAGGGTGATGAGGCACTGGAACAGGTTGCCCAGAGAAGCTGTGGATGCCCCATGCCTGGAGGTGTTCAAGGCCAGGCTGGATGAGGCTTTGAGCAACCTGGTCTGGTGGAGCGTGTCCCGGCCCATAGCAGGCAGGTTGGAACAAGATGATCTCTAAGGTCCCTTTCAACCCATTTTATGATTAACTAAGAGTGCAGTTTTTTGTATATCAAACTAGTTGATTAAAAATTTGATCTCCAAAGTAGGTTTGGAAAACATTTGTTTAGCTCACTAGTTGGGACATCTGTATCCTGAGAAATGAAAAAATTCTTCTATTTCTTAAAGCCCAAATTATTTTCTCTACTTCTGTAACAACAATGGGGGATGTCTGATTGTCTTCCTACTCTAGAATACTCCTTAGGAATAACTAAGGTCTCCAGAAGAAAGTTGACTTCTGCTGTGTTTTCTTTTTTCTTAGCCTCTTACTCAGATTATGTTTCTTACTCTGCCCTGGAACTTCTTGTCTCTTGTGCTCTGAACAAAAAAGAAAGTGGAAAAATAATTTTAAAGAACTGAGAGCAGTCTTCCTTATCCTGCTTAGGTACACTGTCTGTCTTTGGTCTTACGAGAGGTTTTTTAATTGTTAGGTAGGAATTTGGTCTGAGCCTCAATGATTCCCTCTTTCTCTGCTACCTCAAAAGTGTTTTGCTTATTTAGTTGCTCCTTCTGTTTTTTAAACACTGTTATTTTGGTTT
>WKFP01015081.1:1716635-1781583 GCA_011057875.1 Pterocles orientalis
GAAGCAATACTTTATAGTGATAGAGAGTGGCAGGACAGTATCTTGTGGGCTGACAAATTAAATACAGAGATGGACTGAACTGGCCTTTCAGCACTGTCTGTAACGTGCAGCAAGACAAACTCTGTCGTGACAGGCTTAGGCTGAGAGACTTACACGAGACCTTCACCAGAACATGACTAGCATTTCCACAGGTGATAACTTTCTAAGTAGAAAAGGTGACGTACTCAGTACAAGGTAAAATCTAAACTGTAATTGCAGTGGAGACTATCAATTTTTTTAGCTGTATCTCTACAAGTTGGTGGAGCTGTTACAAGATTCAGGCACCTGAGGATACATCTAAGTCCAGGATGCCCTGGCTATGTTGTGACCCTGTAGTGGGGCAAGACCCCAGCATCGGCCTCTTTGGTTCATGTTTCCAGGACTTCTGTGAGCAGGAGCCTCAGGCACCCGTGCCCAGGGCAGCAGGCAGTGCCCAGCCAGGCTCTGCTCCTGGAGAAGAGGGAGCCAGGAACATGATATACACCATAGCCCATCCCGACCCCTCTGCCTCTGTGTAACCTACATGCCTGAAGAGGATGGTGACCGAGGTTCTTCAAGAAACCCACTGACCTGCTGTCTTTAGCTGGAAAGCTGAGCTCCCTGGGTGCTGCAGGTCCTGCCTGTGCTCCTACCCCGAATCAGGTGTGTCCTAGGAGCACGAGGCAGCCCTGAGCATTTCCAGGAGCTGGGGTGACATGGCGTGGAGCCAACAGAGGCACCCCTGGTAGCAATCCCTGTAACCACAAGGTCCAGCACACACCCAGGCTGGGGGAGCTCTTTCTCCTTTTCCTGCCTGGTGAGACCTGAATGCATCCCTTCCTCTGCCTAGGAGAGCACACTAATTTTCTTGCAGCGTTGCCTGCTGAAGCTCCTGTTTTGCACACAATCTCATTCCAGTTTAGCATAACTTTTTTTTCTCCTCCTTCCCTGATTCAAGCCCTGTCAGCTTTGACTATCGGCTCCTGCTTGGATAACCTAATGCACCGAGCAGAGTAGCTCACGCAGGGCAGTACGGCTGATAGCCCTGGCTGGAGAAAGGACGGATCCTTCCACTTGCAAGGGGAAGGATGAGTCAGTCATCCTGTCATGACCCTACAAAGGGAAAGAGCATGTCGGCAGGCAGGAGAATGATAAAATGCTGCATTTCAGCAACATCCTGATGCTGCATTTACTTGTAGTACGTCTGAGGTGGCTGAATGAGGTAAGTGGCTACAGAAGACCTCCCTTATTCTCCTGTTTAAACTCCAGAGCTGGGCATAAGGATATATTTTAAGAAGATGATCCTGAGGGTACAAGAAGCAGCTCCTTCCTCCATTTTGAGTTTTTTCCTGTTGTATGAAATGCCAGCCTGTTCAATCAAGCTCTCAAACTACCCCATTTCTCCCTTTCCTTGTGACCTTTCACTCGCTTCTGAAATAGCCACCATTCACAATAAAACTCTGAAAACAAATGAATCAACAACGTGGCAATTAGGCCACTAAGCAGAGCTCAGGGATCCTCCAAGTTCCCTGCCCCGTGGCCGCAGCGGTGAAGCACACTGCAGTGCTCCCAGGCAGCTGACTCCCTGATCTTGATGGTGAATTGAATTTGGTTCGCTTTTTGCCCTTTTCTTTTAGGGACCCTCTTGTTATGCAGGAGATGTTTATTCAACTATTTTCAACTAGAGGGAGGAAGCAAAGTATATCGCTCTTCCGTCCTTGCTGTGCAGCCCTCCAGCCTCTGGAAGAGAGCAGCTGCAGGTCCTTCTGCTGTGGTTTGGGAGAAAGGACTGACTGGGGAGCCCAGCTCTGGGAGAGGTTTGTGGAGCGCTGCCCCTGCAGCAGGTGGGGACCCCCTGCCACCTGACCCCTGGGTTGCAGAGCCATCAGCCCTACCTGGGTTAAAGAGAACAGGAAGATCTTTTAAAGGAACAAAAGAAACCCTGACAGAAGATATCATAAAATTTTTATTTCTAATGTAAAAAAGGTAATATTGATAAATCAGCATTTTGCTCTTACTCTTCTGTAAAATAGAGACATAACAGGACTGCCAAGTAGTAAAAATGGACTGGAAAATGCAGACTACATTAGAAATTATATACAAATGATAAATTTGGAGGAGATTCCTGGTTTCTAAGTCTTGAAATATTACAGAAATTCTAGCAAACAGAGAGTTAGGGCATCTACCTTTGAAAAGTAAGAAAAGAGATCTGAATAAGGAGTTGCAGAATCTTGACCTCAACTCTGGGCTAAATTCTGGGAAGAGATGGCCTACATGGCAAAAGGCTGATGGACGGGAGTAATCATGATTGTGATCATCGTGGCTTTATGAAACTTTTCAAACAAAACTTGCTGTGGAGACATTGCAAGGTGAAGAATAAAATAAGTTGCAGATATGTGATGTACTGATTTAGCCAAGTGACCTTCCAGTTACACATTTACACTTGAAAGTGTGATTGCCACTGGGATGTTGTTACAGCCAAAGCTGGTGATCCTCTTTCAGTGTATGAGGACTGGTGGATGGGAACAGCTGCTACTGGACTCAGGAAGCAGTGAGAGAGCATTGCAATCATGATGAAGAATTGCAGGGGCTTCCCGTCATGCCACTGGCATTGAAAAAAATCTGTCCTTAAAGGATTTCTTCAATGTTTTCTAAAAGATGCTTGGGGTTGGGGTTTCTAAAGAGTTGGGGTTGTTCAGCCTGGAGAAGAGAAGGCTCTGGGGGGACCTTATAGCAGCCTTCCAGTACCTGAAGGGGGCTACAGGAGAGATGGGGAGGGACTTTTTACGAGGGCATGGATGAGGGGTAATGGATTTAAAGTGGAAGAGGGCAGATTTAGACTAGATATTAGGAAGAAATTATTTACTGTGAGGGTGGTGAGGCACTGGAACCGGTTGCCCAGGGAAGCTGTGGATGCCCCATCCCTGGAGGTGTTCAAGGCCAGGCTGGATGAGGCTTTGGGCAACCCGGTGTGGTGGAGCGTGTCCCGGCCCATAGCAGGCGGGTTGGAACAAGATGATCTCTAAGGTCCCTTTCAACCCATTCTATGATTAACTAAGAATGCAGTTTTTTGTATATCAAACTAGTTGATTAAAAATTTGATCTCCAAAGTAGGTTTGGAAAACATTTGTTTAGCTCACTAGTTGGGACATCTGTATCCTGAGAAATGAAAAAATTCTTCTATTTCTTAAAGCCCAAATTATTTTCTCTACTTCTGTAACAACAATGGGGGATTGTCTTCCTACTCTAGAATACTCCTTAGGAATAACTAAGGTCTCCAGAAGAAAGTTGACTTCTGCTGTGTTTTCTTTTTTCTTAGCCTCTTACTCAGATTATGTTTCTTACTCTGCCCTGGAACTTCTTGTCTCTTGTGCTCTGAACAAAAAAGAAAGTGGAAAAATAATTTTAAAGAACTGAGAGCAGTCTTCCTTATCCTGCTTAGGTACACTGTCTGTCTTTGGTCTTACGAGAGGTTTTTTAATTGTTAGGTAGGAATTTGGTCTGAGCCTCAATGATTCCCTCTTTCTCTGCTACCTCAAAAGTGTTTTGCTTATTTAGTTGCTCCTTCTGTTTTTTAAACACTGTTATTTTGGTTTTGGTTTTGAAATTAAGCAAAAGGGGTCACAGACTTTCTGGCTTTTGTTGGTCCTCTGAGGATGATGAATTTGAGCAAGCTATCATTATTCTCGTAGCTTTTTGACTGGAAAACAAAACCAGGTCTTGTGCACAACTCAGGGCAAATCAAGTGTGGCTTCTCATCTCAAGGGTTTCTTGGTTATCTGCTCTAGGAAGCTGTCTTGTTGGGTGTGGAAAACTAGCCTCAGCAACCTTCAGGCAGAAATTAAAGTTCTACAGTAGAGCTGCATTTTCTGCTTTGAAAACTCAGCTGATCTTTCTCATCACATCATGGAAAATAAGCTGAAAGATTTCTTTAAGAGCTCGTTATGAGTCATAAACAATGGATCACCACCTAATGAAAACCTGAAAGTCTAATTTAAAGCAGTTACTGAAAGATGTAGTAATAAATTTGGTTCTTAATTATGCTAACAGTCTCACATGTCTTGATACAGTTTATGATGACAGATGTGTGCCTTGATAAAGGATTATTTCCCCATAGTCAGAAAGCAGAGGATACTCTTTCAGATTTGTATCATTGCGCAAGTGCAAAAAATAAACAAAAGTTCCCTTTCCCTCTGCTAGCCCCAGACTTTGATGTTTGTGATCTTGCTTTTGTGAGCAGTGACACTTGAAGTGGTAGTTACCTGTTCTGTTTTCATTTAGTGGGCAAACACTCCAAGGAAGAGGTTCTTGGAATGAGTTTATGAAATACCACATCACCCAGGTTAAAATCGTGTTGTAGTATAAGCTTATCAGAAGCGACACCGTCCACGAACCAACCCCTGCAGAAAGCACAAGATCTCAACTTAGAAAAGCTTTGGAAAAAATTATCAATCACAGCACTTGCTCTTAGAAGCTCACATTTCCTAATTTTCCAAGATTTTCTGTTTCCCCCAAGAGATTTTCTCACGAAAGATGGGCATTTGTGTCTTCAGTAGCCAAACACTGGTACACAGTCTCCCAGCTACCCTGCCCTGCTCCGAGAAGGCTGACACTTACTACTCACTTAGAAGATTAGGGTTGAAATCTTTGCTCTAGAATGTAATACACTGTTTTCTACAAAACAGGACAGCTTTAATAGCAGAGACCAAAAGAGACTGAAGTTTAACAGGGTGCTATATCTGCATGAGGGCACTCTTTTGTCCCAAATCATGCACGTATGCCCTGAACTGGTAACTGTTTTGTTCCTGCAATAAGGAAAGAAGAATAACACCACCATGGATTCTGCTTGCTTGCATTTTTGCAAGGGGAGGAGGGACATGCCTAGTTGTAGGAGATGGGTTTAGCAGGAACCACCACCCTGCTGCCTGGTGTTTCTTCCTTATTGCCCTCTGGCCCTTAGATAATTCTTCTTACCCACCCCTTTTCCTCCCACACGCCCCCACAGGCACCGCTGTCGCTGCCAATCCCATTTTCAGGCATCTGCTTAAAGCAGGGGATGATCCAGCAGTGCTGGCTGGGTTTCTCCGTGTCCTGGCAGTCAGGAGAGTGCTGTCTCAAAACCAATAGCCCCAATGGTTCAGCTCTCTTAACAGTGGCTGCAGGACACAAGATAAGTTTTTTTAGTGTATATTAAAT
Source organism: Pterocles orientalis (assembly GCA_011057875.1). Classification (NCBI taxonomy): domain Eukaryota; kingdom Metazoa; phylum Chordata; class Aves; order Pterocliformes; family Pteroclidae; genus Pterocles; species Pterocles orientalis. Next base: position 1,721,850 of record WKFP01015081.1, read on the forward strand.
TAAATAATTTTTTTAAAAAATTGCCAGTACAGCACTGCATGCCAGTCTGATGCACGCTGCCCTAGGGATTGTCCCTTGTCCCAGCCATGTTAATAATCTCCCTTCAGCAGCCCCACTGTGCCCTCCTCTCCCTTAGAGGAACTTTCCCAGGTCCTTTAGGCTATTTAGGAGGTTCCAGGCTCCTGTTGCTGATTTCCTGTCTTTCTTCCCCCTCCTCGCCCCGGGGCTGTGAAGGAGGAGCACCAAGGGCAGGCAGCTCTTGTGTGAGCTCCAAGGTATGGTAAGAACAGAGCAATGTTCCCTAGCAGAGTTGATGTTCATTATGCTTCCCCCAGCAAAGTTATGAAGTTTGTATTTAAGGCTCCTGTGTGCCTGGAATAACACCTGGTGGGAGTGATATGGAATCACAGAATGGTTTGGGTTGGAAGGGGCCTTTAACAGTCATCTAGTCCCCTGAGACACATACCAATTCCTCCAAGGTAAGGAGAGATGGTGTTCCAGGCACCGATGCTGCCTTTCCTCAGGCACTGTCCTAGGGCCAGTTCGAGATGCAACAGTGGGATTCCTTCGAAGAGAAGGGCGATGAAGTATGGGATCAGGAATGCCCCTAAAAACATAATTAAGTGCAATTGAGATGTGATTATCTGCATCTCACTGAAATTACTGTTTGATAATTTGCCTGTTTCACAACCCTAACAAAGTCCTTGTAGGAAGTATTGAGAGAGGGAGCATCCTTGGGGATACCTGCCAAGTAACATCTGTTACTGGTAGTTTTGCTGGTGAAGATGTAGGAGAAAGGACTGGGATGCTTCATGCTGCAGGATGCTTCCGCTCAGGCTCTGCTACAGCCCATTATAGATAGCCTCACTATTTCCCTTTCTTTTAAACATCTTCTTTTCTCCTCCTGCTCGTAAAGCACAAGTGTTTGGCTCTCCTCTATACCCTCTCTTTTCCCTTCTGTGCATCACCTCATTTCCCTCCCTAAAGTTCTCAGGTGTGTGCTCCTCTGTCCTGCCTGGCGAAGCAGGATTTTGCACTGGAGACCCCAAGAGAGCAGGTTACTTTATTCCATGAAGTTCTGCTCAAAGCGCAGAGCCTCTGGCTAATGAGAAGCTGAAAGCAAGACTGAAGTTATCTGTGAAACACAGGAGCAATGAAAACTGATTTCCTCTTGGTTTGTATCCTCTACATCTTCCCTCTTTTTCTCGTAGCGGCTCCCTTGGGCCAGAGGCAGCGCGTCCCGTTGGCTGCCTGCAGGCTGGAATCCATCCTTCCAGTAGCCTGGCTGGTTCCCATTCCTTCTACCCACTCACACTGACTCTGTGCTTCTCACCATTTTGTTGGAAAACCCATGCCTTGTTTTACCATTTCAGCTTTGCCTCCAAATCTCGTATCTGAGTCTGCCCAGCTCTGCTCTTCCAGCTCTGGAAACCTTCTCCCCTTCCTCCAGGCTGGCAGGGAGAGCAGCTTTGCCATCGCCATCTCAGAGAGCAGGGCAGCGCAGCTTGGCTTTCTGGCCCATTTTTGGCCCTAAGAGGGAGGTCAGGGAGTGCATGAGGATTTCTGGGCTCTTCCTGGAATGGCTCCAGTGTTTTGCAATCACTGACTACTTAGAAAAAATGCACAGATGTATCTAGTCATTTAGGCTAGGTATTGCAATAACTTTGCCACCTATTGCTAGGTGCTGTAATAACTACATAGAACACCCAGAGAAGGTGCGTTGTTTAATAGTTTAGCCTTTTACCAAGAAATACATAAGAACAAAAGTTGGCAAAACTCTTCTCAGTGAAGGACTGTTCTTAATTTTCCAAAGGTAGAAGTAAATGTCTCTCCTTATGGTCTGAATTCTTAAGATGTTTTTAATGGCTAAGAAGCAGATTTGAAAAAGGAGTCTCACAGTTAATTCCCAGCATGTTAAAACCTCAGTCTGGATCCTGCTCAGTAGTGCCCTTGGTTGGAGGAAGCTCTAAAGTAGCTTTTATAAACCCTCCCTAAGAGAGAAATTTACAGAGGGAGTTAAGAACCACAATAGTTTGTTTATTTTTAAGTTTTGCCACCTGATGAAATCTCACCTGGAGCCACTTAGCAAAGCTCCCACGTGAATACTAAGCAATTTGCAGATCCCTTCTGCAAGAACTCAGTAACCTCTCACCTTGCTCAGTCCTGCGCTCTCCTTCAAGCCTGCTGCACTATCCCCCCCTGCAGCACCCCTGAGGATGCCTACCCAGCCCTCCAGATGGCTGGATGCCTTGGGCTGCCTCCTGGGAAGAGCAGAATATTCGTGCGAGTGACCAGACCACCGCATTGCAGAGTATCCTGCTTGTTTGCACGGCTGCTGGGCCAGGCACCAGCTCTGGGCAGAAGCTCTTTCCCGACAATCCGGATGATGCTGAGCCCTCGCTAGCAGAGTGCTCCGTAAGGGACCTATCTCCTGTATCATATCTCCCTTGAAATAACCAGGTAATAATTAGTGCAAACTGCCCTCTGTTATCTCTCTCCTTTTCTGTTTGCTAGTTGAACCACTGACAGCAGAGCATGTTTAGATATTCTGCTGATAAAAGCCTGTTTACTTTGTGCTGGTTTGTACATATCTCCAGTCATATTTACAGCATGGCAAAAGTGATGTTACACCTGGAAAGAAAATACTGGTTTTCCATGAGAACAACATAAAAAGTATTCTATCTGCAAATACGAAAATATGGCAGAAGATTGGGCTAGGAAGAAATAGTTAATGATCTTTCTTGAACCTAATTCAAATAAATGGCTTGTAGTGTAAAAATATGTTTTCAGTTATTCATTCCTTTGCTTTACAGTATTTTTAGACAAAAAGGAAATAGTCAGGAAAAGCATAGACAGTCTGCTCAAGCACTTGAAGCTTACTCTTTTCCACAATAAAATCTCCCACCCATAGACAGAAAAAAAATTCTGGAGAGATGTCAGATAGCTAATAGTGAGTAGGAACCCCCTAGCACTATGTAGTGTTCAATAGATAGGGGAGGATGTGGAGAAGGCAGAATTTAAATACTTTAACAAAAAAAAAAATGCCGTGAGAAACCTAACTGTGGAAAAGGCAAGAAGAAAATCCAAGAAGCAGAACGAAGAAGCGAGCTGGTACCTAACACAAAGCATGTATGACAACACAGAGCATTCAAACATGGACACAGCAAAACCCTGTCAGCACCTGCGTGGCGTGTAGCACGGGTACAGCAGAAAGCAGGTTTGGCTTCCAGGAGGCCTGGGAAAAGGAAAGCTTAGCAGAGACAATAATAAAGTGCCAGTAAGCAAATTATTCTCTATCTGGATATTCTAGGTATATTTGTATCTAGGTATTCCAGATTTAGATGCTCCGCAGTGAAAAGAAACTAAATGATGTACATAAGAAGCGAGCCCAGGGGGGAACCTCTAAAGACAAAAGTCTAGCTTCAGTAACTTTTTTCCTCTCAGAAAATTAATAAAGAAAATTACAGTGATCAAGCATTTGTAAATGCCTTAAAAGCCTAGAGAAATGCCCATAAAAATCAAAAGTATCACCATGATTTAGTTGCATCCCTGAGTCATGACCTAGAAAAATTGTAGTTTACACCATTCCATCTGTCAGAAAGACATCAAAGATGCGTAAGGTATCCATCCTGCAAGGAGGTACATGCACTACTAAAAGAAGGTCAAGAAAAAAAAAGAAAAACTCCAAAATGTACCAAAGTTAAAAGTTATTTTGGAAGGAGGTTCTGCACAAGGATACTGCAAAGTCAAGGAACAATCCCCGTTCACATGAGAAAGCACAGAAAGCCTGAAAAAACTTTGTCAAGTGAGGCTGTCAACAACTATGAGTAGTGGACATTTTGGTAAGCTTGTTTCATTAACAGTAGAGTCCCGAGTGACAAGGAGCACCAGCATGCAGCATGGTTGGTATGTTGGTAACTCGGAAGAACCACTGGAGTAGAGATAACGCTATAGTCGTGGCAGGAGAAAAGAAACACCTGGTGCACTCTAGATACACTGAGGGTTTTTAAAACCCGACCCCAGTAACACTTTGGACCCACATCAGCCTATTCACTTGACACTAAATCAATCAGCAAAAGTATTTTCAATGTCCTCAGTTGCAACATAAAGGCAAATCAGGTCAGAAAAGCAACCGCTCAACCATATTCAGCCTTTGGCCTGCAAAATGATACTTGAAGGGCATGATCTTTGTTATATCACCTACACATGACAATGTGGAAGAAAAGTGCATGAACCATGAGGCAGCCTGTTGATAGTTGCTGATGGCTGTGTGGCTGCACTGGAGGGCACAATGACCAGGAGGCTAACGAAGCGCAGCCTAAAGCTGAATCACAGCCACCACCAAGGCAGAGTGAAACAGCAAAATAGGTTTTGTCACACCTTAGAAAGAGAGAGCATTAGACCTGATCAGTGGAAATGTAAAGTAGTGTGAAGTATCAGTCAGGTGGCCTCCTAATCGAGATGTACCAGCAGAAACTGATGATGCTCAATGAGAAGCAGAGAAGAAAACCCAATAGCTTTTTGTGATGTCAGGGTATCAATGAAGACTTTCTAAATGGTGGAGAAAAACTTAGAGAAACTGATCCATGTGCTCAATATTGCATCTTACAAGCACCTGCAGATCAGCTAGCGTAAGAAAGACAAGTAACTCGAAATTATGATCTAAAGACAGAACAGCATTTGAAAGGCCAGAGACATCAATAAGAGATTTCCTACAGATTAGAGATTTAGGAATGGAAAAAAATAATTATAATGAAGACTGAAATGACCTAGAAAGTGTCAAAATAGTAATTCCAGAGGAAATGCATCTGTAGAGACTGAAAAATTTGGAAAGCATGTCTCAGTAAGATACAATGCAACAAGCAGCCAGAGAACCACTTCACAGGAGAAAGGGTGATGGGTGCATTTTTCCAAAAGAATGAGAACATACTGGCAAGATACCTGTGATAATTTATGTTTTACTTACAAGAAATTGCAATAGGTGGCAAACACTTGTTCAGATACAGAGAAAAAGATATTAGCTATTGAAAGGGGATTATCAGAGCTGTCCCCCTTTCCCCATGGGAGTTCAGCTAAGCAGCACAGTAGTCAGCACAGCAACGAATCACATCAAGACATCAGGTAGGAAAAAAAGCAGCAACTTGATCATATTCACCCCTCTCTCTGCAAAAAAAATACTTCATGATCTTTGTTATGGCTTCTGCGCATGCCTTAATCCAGATGAAAATGTGAGCTGCTGTAAAGGTTGTAGATGTGCAGAATATTTGTGATGGCACTGACTTTAAGGTCAGATTGCATGTCTTACAGATGCTGAAACTTTGCAGGCAATTGAGTTTCCCCCGTAAATTACTGTATCTCCTTGAGCAACAATGAAGGAGCTAAAACCATGTCCAGAATACCAAGGGGACAACAGCCATTTCAGACAAAGATGGGTAACACCCATAGATCAACTTTTAAAATAACCTTGGTAAACTTCCCTAGGAAATATTCATGACTGGAGGATGCCAATTAGCAGTACCCATGTGCAAGCGTGCACCAATCGAGCTGTAAAAGGCAGCCAAATACAACAAGTTATGGAACAATAACCCCAAATGCCGTAGCTTCTCACCAAGGACTTGAGCAGAACGTGGTAACAAGCCAGAAAATTTTGTTATTTGTCATAACAGAATTCATTTTTCTGCCACAGCGTGAACTGTTCTGCTCTTTCCAACCTACTTCTTTTTTTTTTTTTTTTTTTTTTTTTTTTTTTTTTTTTTTTTTTTTTTCCCCTGCAGTATCTTCCAGGCATACCTGTTGTTCCTCTCAGATTTTATTTTCCTTCTGAGGCCACAGTGAGCTAGGCGACTGCATTTCGTACCAAGTTGTTGTTCATATTCTAGCAAAAGGTCAGGTAGGGTCATGAAAGACTGTAAATCATTGCCCCAGGTGTAAACAGTTCTCCCTTTTTAGCAGGATTTCAGTGTTTATGTGTACTTATTTTCTTAGAAAGAAATGCTATTTTATATTTAAAATATTTTTTAGTCATCCTGTAGGCTCAGGCACTATGCACATTTTTAATACCCATGGGTTAGGCAAGCATATATATACTAGTTTTAATCAAAAGGAAAACAGTACATAAGTTCCAGCTAGAACTGGGTTGTTTTTACTTTAAGTACACTCAGATGACTGTATGTGTACATATATAGCTATATGACTTGTTTGAGTCTCAGTTTTAAGTGATAAACTATATACTGGGCCATTTAGAGACTTCTTTTCAATCTCAGTTGCCTGGGAACCTCTGCGTTTGTCTCCACTTACTGTGGCAAACAACCTTCATATCCATTAGTCATGAAAAGTAAATAACTAACTCAACTCAGGCAATAAATCCAGATAATCAGTAACAACAGCAGGTGATAAATGTCAGCAAAACTGATATTGTATTAGATCCGAGTTACTGAGTAACACTGATGTGCAACAGAATAAGGTCCAGAGGTCTGATGAGAACAGCTGATGTGAGACAAAAACACACGCATTTATTTTTATCTGTTGTTTTTTAAAAGACCGAGAAATGAGGAAAAATGCATTACCTAACTCTTAAACACCTGCGTATCACCTGAGCCAGTTGTGAAACTGTGGTCTGTACCCCGGAAGACATTAATCTTTCAAGCAAATCTATCCCGTTTCCGTACCAGGTTTCGCTGCACTTGTGGCTGTGGCTGCAGGCATGGAGCCACTGCACCCCTCAGGGCTCCTCATTAACCATGGTGCTGCTGGTCCCTCCCACGGTCGCATCTTCAGATGCACACAAGCAAGATTTGTGCCCAGTACCCCTGATAGTCTGTTGGGCTTTTGCATCTGAGTTCTTTGCTTTCAAAGATTCATCCCCAAATCACATCACTACCTTAAATTAGCAGAAGAAAAATGTGAACGCATTATACACTGGCATAAACCTAACAAACAGCTATGTCTTCTTGGTGGTCTTCATGACTCACTCGAATTCTTCCAGTGACAGGTTTCTGGGATAAATTACTTACAAACCCCACAGCACTTTGTTACAGAGTCCATCCTGCTGTTGAGCTCTCCGACCCCTTTGTTAAACTCCAGTGACCAAACATCAGCTGTACATCCATACGTTGATCTTTATTCACCACTGTCTCTTGTGCTGCGGTTTGTAGTGATGCAAAGTAGCTATATGCTGTTTAAACTGATTTTTCATTTTCAAAATTACTACTCATGGAGAAAAGGAACAACTCAACCTTTGTCCCTGTAGTGTTTTCCTATTTGTAGTATCTTTAAACCTTCTCTAGACCCTGACTTTTTTTCCCAGCAGCTCCCGTGGGATATATCAGTGCTCAGAAGTTGGATACACAAGCAAACAGACTTTTGAGCACTGTGTGGTCCATAGGACAGGTTGCCATGGGTCTCGTTGCTCTTGGACTCACGCTTCTCCTGGAGTGGTAGAGGTCTGTAGGGCAGGGATGCAGGGGACCCCGGAGGCGAGGGATGGAGGGGAGAGATCAAACCTCAGGAGGAGAGAAGTCTTGCTGATCTTCTGAAGTGAGGCTGGGATCTGAAGAGGTTGAAAAACAGCTGGCCACAGCTAGTCCCTTGCCTCCCAGCATGGAGAGGCAACTCTTGGTGCTTCGTGGGAAGGTGCAAGAGCCTTTTTACAGTCAGTAGAATAATATTTCATCTTAGAAATAGAGATTTGCACAAAACCCTGAAGTACAAAGATCATGCAGCCTTGTGCAGTTGGTGGCCCCAGAAGCAGCTCCATGCAATTAGGTGTGCGAAGGAGTGACATCTTGCTATGTGCTAGTCATTCATTACATTACAAAAAATATCACATTAGGTTCGTTTTATTATGTTGTTTGTTAATATTGTTTGTTCCCTTGCTCCAAGAGAGAAAGGCCACCTGAAATGCTGTAGGGTATTTGTCTGACCTACAGCTCCTGCTCCAGAAGAACATCTTCCTTGCAGACCCCATGCCATATCTGCTATGGGGATGTCCCTGGAAAGGTGTTTATCATGTTTCATTAACACATGTACCATTAACTGAGGTGACAGGCTTTTCCAGCCATTCCCATGGGCAAATGCAGGGAAACAGGGTGCTTGCAACTATGGCTTTCTAACCACCCAGTTATGGCGCTCCTCTGAGAGAGTTTCACTGGGTTTCACATAAAGGAAAATGTTAAATACCCTGGAAGAATCTAACCTACTTCTTCTTCTCTTTTCTTATTTTAATTTGTGCAGTTGTACCTTCCAGCTGTTACATGTTCAACATTAAAGAGCTCCTTGCCACCAAAATAATTTCCATTTGTTTGTTTATAGGCTATGATAAATGTACTCTTTAATTTTCAATTTCATGAGCAAAATAAATTGGATTCTTAAGTCAGTCCTTTTCCCATAAGTTTTCCAGACCTTGAATAATTGTTGGGGCTTTTCTGCATTTTGTCTAATTTTTCAAGTTGACTTTCAAAGGTGGGCTCTCAGTAGGAGTCAGAAGTTCAGAAGTTGTCTTGGCGTTGGTAGCAATATCCGCACCTACTTCCTACTGCTCTGCTTATGTACGCCAAGATTCTTTTTGTTCATACAACCTGCTGTATCTAATTCATTCAGCTACTTACCAGAGTCCCTAAGAGGCTACTTCTTTCTGAAACACCTCCTTCCGTTAAAGACAGCATCCATTCTTGGTTCCTTGGTTGATTCAAATATATGTAGTTCATCAACTAACACAGATACTTTGGTTGAACAAGCTTGGATTTAATACTTTTTCTGTCATTGGACAGTTTCTCTAGGTTTGAAATTTCTGTTTCTCCAGTTAATTGAAAGATAATGTGTAATACTGGGCTGAAACAATTTGCCATCTCGCTCTGCTTTAGACAGCTGACCAGGGAAGATCTCAAAAGCTACTGTGAATGGTGAGTTATCAAGTACTCTTTTCTGAACCATTTGTGTTTACTAAATTGGCTGCTTCTAAAGCAATTGCTTGTGGGAAGGGTACCCAGGCTGAGGCAACTGTTCCTGCCACCTGGCAGGCTCCTGTTGCTGTTCTATCAGCTGAGCATTGTAAACAGCCTCACAGATATCACGAAGCACCATTTAGTTTTGCGCAGCGGCAGTTCCAGATGAGGAAGTAGCTCCTCTGAGAATCAGAGACGTGAGAGGAATGACTTGCTCACCTTCCCAAAGGAAAGCGCAGCGACCATTTGTCTGGGGGCCAGTTCACTCAGGTCTCCCCAGGCTTTCTCAATTTCCTTAAGGTAACAAGCTGCAGGTTCAGTTTCCTCCTCCCACTAGGACTGTAGCAGCAGCGTAAGAACTTTAACATCGGTATTGCTGAGAGTTAGCATCAGTCTAGGCTTATTTCCTAAACAAATTTATAATTTTAAAATGAAATATACTTCTATAGAAAAAGCTAACCTGACAGCTGCAAAGCATTTATGAGAATTAGTTAAAAAAAGTGATGCAAATATATAACTTCCATGCCCATCGTAAGTTAGTATAGTTATGTTAGAATTGTAGTTTAACATTTCAGTAAAGTCCCGTTTCAATCTTACCGCCTCCATGTATCTGACACAAGTATGGAAATCGCCACACGTTCCCCAGACCAACGGCAAATCCAATACAGCTTAAAATATACTGGAACTTATTGTCCCACTTGGGCCTGCCATCTTCTTTAGGGGTTTCAGGTGGCACTGATAAATCTTTTGACATTGTGATGAAATACCCTTGGCTCCTTAGCCCCTTTCCCTGTAAATGGGAAGATGCTTCAAAACCTGCCTCTCTTACAGGTTTTATATGGGGTGACTGGAGGATCCTGGAAAGAGAGGTGGAGCTTTCTTTTTATGTGATGCAAAGGAATGTGTCGTCGCCAAAGCTGCAGTTTAAAGACAAAACCAGGAATTATTATTATATAGTTACCAGCCTTGACTTTTTTGCAGCTCCTTCTATAGTTAGAGAACTTGGGAATATGCTGTTAATGGGTAACTTGGGATCAAACAGGTTTTTATTTTCTGTTCTCAGATACTTTCAGAGAAATGTGACGCTGAATATAATTAAAAAGAAACCTTTGCAGAAGACTTACTAAAATTGTAAAATACCAGGAAAAACCTGAGTAAAGTGTTGCCATTTCCTTTCTTATTTTGTTAATAGAGGTAAATGAAGACATCTTTTGCAGGTAAGAAAATTAAATTTTAAAAAAAAGCAAGAACAATTAGATGGTGTATGTTCAGACACTAGAATTTGGTCCATTTTCACCGTAGCTACTAGAGGTTAATCACTTCCCACCTATCAATGAATCCCAAGTGACTGTTTTTATTGTTCATTAAATGGTTACTGATGAATGTAAGAGCTGGATGCTTTCCTTCCACTGAAAGTGTGTGAGAATTTCTGCTGACTTTCAGTTATACCAGGGTTTTGCTCTTTTGCACACCAATCAGTTCACTCCACACTAAGCAGATCAGCCAGTCAGCCTGCTTGCTTCAATAAATCAACGCTTTATGCCTGGATTCCCCTTTTTGAAATGGGAAGAGTATCTAAGTGAAGATGGATTTTTTTTTCCCAATAAAAGCCCTGCTTTGCAACTAAGCATAGAAATATGGTCAGGCTGCAGATCATCCAAACAGAAGCCAACCTCACATCTAGGCTACACAAGTCTCCCCAGGTAAGCACAGTTCATCTGCTTGCAGCTCTGCAAACATCCAGATCCACAGGTGGAGCAACTCAACTTCGCAGTCCCTCGCCAGGCTGTGTCACAGGGCACTCACAAGTAGGTGCGCAGGGCACCCACCAACATTGCCCCCGCTGCTGCTGCCCTTCGGACTGGGAGATGTCTTGTGCTGTGCTGGGACTGTTCTAGCAGCACACTGATTTCCAAACCTGCCACCTGCAGCCGACCGCTTCAAACTTGGTTTTATGCGTTCTCAGTGGCTGAGCTTTTTCTCAGAGAGAAAATCTGACAAGAATTGTTTTTCCCATTACAGAATGACATCCTTAGATAGTTTAAATAATTACTCACCTTCAAATAATTAAGAAAAATTGAAATTGAAGTGCAAATGAATTTAATAATTCAAATTCACATATAATGCCTGGTACTTTACTCTCTATTTAGAGCAGGTACACTACTCTAAAGATACACTTTAGAATAGATATACCCTAAATATCCCTATTTCTTGTAAGAGAGTATTTTGATTAAAAGGGAGTGTCAGGGTGTAAATTGGATCAATTCTTGTCTTAAAAGGCAGGTACAGGAAGATCTGCAAAGCGATACAAATGTGTTACCTATGTACAGGGACAGTTGGATGAAAGGGACCAGCTATCCAGAGGGGACATCTACACTGTCTGCTTCTGGAATTCAGCCTGGGTGCTCTGCTGGTGACCCTTTCTCTCTCCAGCGACAACATAAGGAATGGGACTCCTGACTAAGCGCCTCTGGGTCACATGGAAGTTAGGAGTTTGAAATAGTTGTAAGGTAGATGTGTCTGTGAGTACGTGAACTAGAGCTGCCCACCTTGGTTGTGGCAGATGAGGGCTAGAAGCTTTGCACCACTTGGGTCCCTTGGATCCCCCCATCAACATAGGTCTCCCAGGCAAGTGGTGCACCCCTTGCTCATGGGTGCCATAGAAGGCAGATTTTGCCATTTCCTGGACTGCTGCTGTCCCACTGCAAGATTGCCTCTTCTGTCATCAGCAGAAGCAGTGCTATCTGCTGGGAACTTGGAAGTAATAGACAATTAACAAAATATCCAGAATTATAAAAGAATCAAACTGTCATTCTCATACTTGGAAATGTTTTTATTAAATAGTTTAAATTTCTGCACGAGACAAATAGTATTGGGAGCTTTGTGCAACACAGTGGCATGTGAAGTAAAAACAATTTAATGTGTGCAGGAGAAGTCAATATTAAGTTACCCTTCATATTGGCCACCCAACCAGAGTGATTGCACATGGAGGAGCCATTTATGGCACATCAAACGCAGTGAATCCCCAGAGAACTGCAAGCCAGTTTCAAACAAGCTGGCTTCAAACCTAGAAAGAGGACAAATGATTTGACCTGGTGCCCCAATCACTTGCCAATGCAGCTATTTTTCTTCTGGGATCCAAGCCATTAACTCTTCACAGTGCATTGCATGTTAAGTAAAAAAATGTTTACCTGGAAACAACACATTGTTATCTTTTTATGAAAATAAAATTCACTCTGGATTCTTCAAAAATTTTTTTTTTTTACTTTTCTCATTGACAAAGCATTCTTTCACATTTTTAAAAATGGTTTTATACTGGATACTTTAAGTTTCCATTGACAGAAGTCTCAGATGTGGAGCTCATAAGGCCCATATGATCATTTTTTTTCTGACAGCAATTTCTGATGGCTTTGTAGATGGCAAAGACAGGGATGACCAAACTAGGCACTCCAGCGAGGATTACAATAATAACATACACCCAACTGGGATATTGAACCTTCTGTGTTTTGGGGAACTCCTCCTGAAAGAGCACACAATCAAGTTGCAGAAAGTGGTGAGGAGCAAATACCTGGGAACATGCACATGTTCAATAATTCAACAGATCAAAAATGTAATCAGAACAGTAGCTAGCCACAATGACACAATAATTTGCCAATTCCACAGCAGTTTCCAGCTCAAGGGTTTCCAGTTTCAGCTGTTTTGGACTATTTTTTTACTTAAAAGTGATGGAAAGAAGATGGTGTGAAAGAAGCAAGGGCCAGGAAGGGAGGCTGGTGGGACAGCTCCTGGTACGCTTCCTGGCCACAAAGGCGTGTAGGACTGCGGGGGCTCACAGGCCACCAGGGCTTGGTGGCCAAATGGCCTTTGGGTAGGAAGTCTGAAATCAAAGGGTACAGGAGGACTGAAACATTAAGAAGCAAGTGCGATTGCTGAGGAGGAGAGAGGAAAGCAGTCCCAATTCCCCATCTTCCTTTCTCTCCTTTTCTGTCTCTATCTTATGAAAATAAAAATTCATCTTTACAAACTAAGTGTGCTGCATGACTGTTTCTGTTTTAAGCATGGTAACTGGTATAAGGCCAGAGAACAAAAAGCAGAGCTAGACAGGCAGGGGAGAGATGGGGTGAGAGAGAAAATTATGGGACTTGTATTTTTTCTAGTATGCCCTTCTCTGTACTACATACAGCTTTTTATTCTGCAAGAGAAGGAAAGGAAAAGTAGGTAACTTGTTGCTCAAGTTATAATTTAAATCATACCAATACATTTGGAAGAGGAAAGAAGAAATCTGGATATTAATATTAATTAATATTAATTTCTTCTGTCAGTGATGGGTAAGCAACTACTGCAGTTGTGCAATTTTGAACGCACACAGAAACAAGTGCAATATCAAAATGGCTTCACAGATTTGGTCTTCTGTCAACATAGGAAGGTTGTGACATTTCCAGTTCTTCTATAATTCCTACTGGGGAACTGACATCGTTTCAGTCTTGCCTGACAACTGGACAAATGTTTTGGTGTTGTCCACTTCCCAAAAGCTACTCAGGTGTCACTATATACCAGCTGCAGGCATCTCAGCTGAATTTAGGACTTACTTTTCTAAGTGTTACTTTTTATTATTACTTCATGTCTTGTAGTGAGTATTTTACTGGAAGACTCTTTTACATGGGAGATGAATATAACTGACTATGACACTTACATTAAAGAAGAATACATAAACTAATTCTAAATAAATATTTTTGGTTTATATACTTACATAGCTAGGGTTCCAAACACTGTAGAACAGTTCTTCACTGACTTTCACCACAAAATAAAAGAAGAAAATAACTAACATAATGAGAGGACTGACAACTCTCCAGGTAATCTGCCAAAAAATATTGGGCTTGTGTCCAATCATGAATTCAATATCTTTGTTAAACCTAGAAATGAAAACAGGAAGTTCAGGATGGTAAAAACTAGTCAGGATCAAAGGATGCCTGCTCATACACAGGGACGTTCAAACTACGCCAGGACTTTGCTAACGTCAATGTGAAATGAGGGTTGGTAATAACATCAGGAGTTAGACTTAAGTAGTTCATACGAAGGCAGATATCACTGTAACCACATTAGACATTTTAAAATCATAGTTCTCAAAAGTATGTCAGGAAAATTATTTTTCTAAATGTACTTTCTTCAAGAAGTCGGTGAAGCATATGTGAAATAGCTTCAGCGCAAAAGAGTCAATGCAGACAGACTTTCCCTATAATATATTGCAGTATAGTTTCAGGATTTTTTGTAAGCATCTCAGAGCTGCATAAATTAAAAGGAATGACACAATATTAAAAAAGAGCAAAAGGAAATTGGAGTAATTTTTTAAATTATATTCTATGCATAATGTTTGCATAATTCGGATTTCTAACAGTTTTCTCAGGCTGAGTACTGAAACAATATTTAACTTTACTCATTATTAAGAACACCTTAAAATGTCTTATTTGGGTTATTCATAGAGTGTGCAGTGGGCAATGGGCAAAATTTCTTCCACAAGAACAAACAACCCCTGCATTGCGAGTTATACTGTCTGCATTAGTCCTGAACAGATTTTTGACCTCTACATATGATGCAGCACCATGTGCACGCACGTCTTAAAAAATAATTATTTTGGAAGTTTGGGGCTTCTTTTGTTAGTCCTCTTGTCTGGCTTTCCTGCGTATTCTGTGGGGATAGGTCTGAGGGGACTATTCAGTTGGTCCTACAGCTATGAATTACACACAGAATCCAGCTGAGTCTCAGTTACTACATAAATTTATTTCACCTTTTCATTCCTAACTTCTAAGATTGAGGTATAATTCTTTAAACGGTATGGAGCCCCATGCTCCTATTGCAAACACATCCAGGTGTAGTTCACATCCATGGATAACCCACAGGTTCTCCTTCAAGCAGGAGAGCCATCTTTTTACCAGTCTTTTTCTCAGAAAAAGGTCACAGAAACTCATCTGGAGCAGATAACACCACCTTTGGGCAGCCCTGATAAGCTCTGGACTCAAAGAGGGCTACAGCAATATGTACTAGCCAACAAAAGTTTGGTGTGAAGTTCTTTTCTGAATCAATCCCCACCCCTCTATGGCCTCAGCCCATGTTTATGTCCTGGGAAGAGTTTTAATTTGACTTTGTAAAGCGTTCTGAGATTTCAAAGGGAAGCCAAAGTGATCAACACAGTCTTTCCTGTCCTTAACCAATTAAAATAAACCTTCTTTCATTAGGATGCTCCCTCTGCTTGTCTAATTTACCTAAGTTGATTCACGCCTCCTCAGGTAAAACTCTAAGTATGGGAAGACAGGTCACTAGGGCATTCACCCCACAGCCAGGAGCAGCACAGCTGGAGGGTCTGGCATGGGTTCAAGTAAAACCTACGGATGGCTGAAGTCCCCACTCTCTTTTCATATTTCTTATGTGTTAATTATAAACAGAAAGATGGTAAAATTTGATTCATTTCATCTCTAGAAAGTTGATAGGATAATTACTCACTGCTACAACTGATAAAGTCTTGAATCTATCACCTAAGAGCATATCTCAGTAGCCTTGGATTTGCATCCTGTTGTAAAATAACACCTGCAGCCTGCCTGGAAATCCATGGTTTGGACAGTATAATTCCTGTGATGTACCTCTGTTTTAAACTTTCAGCTCAGTGCCAGTGTGTGTGTACTTTGCTTCTGCTAATTAAATATTTGATGCAATTATCCTGAAGAGGATTTCTTGCAAATGCTGCCATATTTAAAATGTAAGCGTGCTATAGCGGCATTTTCTAACTGTTGCCGCACATTCTGATGTTTACTTTAAAAAAGAATTATTTGTACTCCCATTATTATACTCTAGGGCACTTGCTAATGCCTAATATTCCCTTGCAATATCTTAGCAATGTGTTTATTTTATTTCATTGTTATGGAGCATTATCTTTTATAACTTATTTTTAGTGTAAATCTTTCATGTACAAATAAAAATCCCACACGCACTGTTAACAAAGTATCTTTTCTTTTTGTTGAGAACTATTTTAGAAACTTGCATTTCATACCTGTCTATTCCATAAATGTAGACAACTGCAAACATCTCAAAAAATGCAATTATTAGAAGGGGAATAGAGCCAGCAAAATTGTCAAATAGAGACAGCCAGTAATTACCAGACTTCAGCACAAAAATAAAAGCAATCAAGTAAGACACCACACAAACGAAACCTGTGAAAATAAAAACAACAGCACATTTAGGCAAAGAAAGCAAAGAAACCCCAAAAAACCCCAAACCACCCTAAGAAATCTTCCCAGTAGCTAGAAAGCTTTATAAGTAACTTTTAATTCAGTTGCAGCCTGAAGGTAACCATTTTATTTTTTAATGGTACTCTGAGAAGGCCAGCTTTTATGCTGGTAAAATGGCAAAACTCTCCCAACATTGCACAGGTGGGAGATGCTGCAAACACATCAGGGGAAGGCTGAGGAGAGAAAACAGGTCCTCTTCCTTCTGGTCAGTGGGATAATGTTGCACTAAGAGAAATCGTGCCTGGGTGCATCGTAGAACCATAGAATGGTTTGGGTTGGAAGGGACCTTAAAGATCATCCAGTTCCAACCCCCTGCCATGGGCAGGGACACCCTCCACTAGGCCAGGTTGCTCAAAGCCTCATCCAGCCTGGCCTTGAACACCTCCAAGGATGGGGCATCCACAACTCCTGAAGGATTCAGCTCCTCCATCTTCCCAACAGAGGAGATGATAACCACCATGAGCAGGCTGATGGGCAAGCCATGGGGTAAACGGCTCTCTGGGGGCTCAGAAGGAACCTCAGAGGAGCTGACCTGCTGGGGGACACGAGAAAACCTTCAGTAGATTACCTAGGAGCCTTAGGACCATGCCAGATCAGAAAGCAGGTGGGTGGTGGGTCGATTTTTCAGCATGTAAACTATTCCCTGGGGTGGGGGGAGGTCACTTGTCTCTAAAAAAGCACTTACCAGTAACAAGTTCCTTTGTTACTTTGGGGGGGATAAGCTTAAGGTCTTCTAAAGGTACAAGCACACCTTCTACAGTTCCAAACATAGATGACAAACCCAAGCAGAAGAGCATGATGAAGAAGAGGATGGACCATAAAGGTGAGACAGGCATTTTGGTGATAGCTTCAGTGAAGACAATAAAGGCTAGGCCAGTTCCTTCGACTCCCTGTGGGAGATTTCAGAAGCTCCAAGATGAGGCTCATTAACATCACGCAGCACTTACATTTACATTGGAATCATTAGGCTTGGTGTATGCTACATCATACCACAATAATTATGCTTTTTGTTTCCACAAAGATCTCCTGATGCAGCAATATATTTACTCTGATTACAATGCAAACTTAGTTCATGGGATTTTATGGACACCTGTTTTCATGTGTAACTGACGACTTTTTGAACCAAAAAAAAAAAAAGGTGCATGCGTTTAATTATTTTTGTAACATTTTTCATCCCAGTGTCAAGGTCCACTCTTTCTGTGTTGTGACACACTCATACTGATTGGGATGAGGCTTGCTCCAATTGCTTCCTTGCTCTGGGAGTCTCTTCCCTAGTCACCTTGTCCCACCACAGCTGCAACCAGCCAGCTCCAGAGAAATACCTGCCGCTGTTTTGACAGCTGCAAGAGGCTAGCCTAGAACACTTGTGGGTTTAGCTACTAGTCTGACAGATTGCCAGTACTTTTCAGGGTAACTAAACAGTTTATCTCTTCAAAAGCAGAATGCGGTAAACAAAAGTAGTTCTTCAGTCCACGGGCATTCCAAGACAATTGCAGTCCATCAGCGGGCGGAAATATTAAAAAACCAACAACCTCAGAAGACAAAGTATTAGGCAATTAAAAAATTATCATGTGTTTCTACCATGTTTATGACATTGATATGAGTCAGGGTGTTAAACTTACATCACTCAGGAAAGTTTCCAGATCACAGGATTCAAACTTCAGGCTTGCAAACATTGTTGGATCGGTCCTGTTACACAGCTGCTGCCATTGTTCAAAGTTATCTTGGGTTACATTACCTTCTGGCAAATCAAATGCATTCATCAGAGTAAGAATATTTCTGAAAAAGCGAAATGCAAGTACTTTGAAATTATTTATTTGTAAGCATCTTCGGGATTAATTTTCATCAGTAGCAAGTTATTAAGACCACAATGTCTTTTATAAAGATACAAAGGAAGCAATGTTTCTGTTGCTCAAGATCAGATTTTGAAATTGGGAAGTCCAGCCCTTTTGTGCGTGGGCAATTCTTTCTTCTTCCAAGGTGAGTCCGACACTGTCTTTTACAGCACAGGTGGCAGCTAAATGGATCAGCAATGCTAGGGACCTGTGCAGAAGCTAAGTGCCTATCTTTACACAGCAGACTGGGCACCAGTTCCCAAACTGGAAAGCTTCTGGGAATGTGTAAGGTGTCTGCAGTTATGTATCATGCACTTTTACAGCTGAATATGGAGGAACTTGACTGGAACCCACAGGGTCTGGCAGCCCTCGTTAGAAGGGAGTCTGAGTTGCTCTGGTAAAATGAGGTACCTCTGATGACACCTCAGCATTTAAGTTCTCCAGGAGGCAACCTAGATACAGAGCTGACACAGGGACCGGGGTACATTACATTCATGCCATATGTCAGCTCTGCGGGGTTTTTATTTTGCAAAGTTTCTTGACAATTTTCTTGACAATTTTCCAGTGGTTGATAGAGCTTCATGCAAATGGAATTAAAATGAGAAGAATTTAATGAATTATCCAATTTGGGCAATTTCCCAAGGTAGCACACAGAGTCACTAGCAGTACCTGAGATGCCTACACTGTGATCCAGCTGTGGCCAGGACTCCGCAGGACTGTCAGAATGGCCCGGTCATGGGGAGTTTTCTTAAAATGGACCGTGCTCTCAGTGGCTCACTGCAAGCGATTTTCAAGGCAGAACCACATAGTTTGGCCACTATGTCAGGAGACCTTTGAGGATTTGACATCAGCCATAGCAGAATGAGCAGCAGCACCAGCCTAGTAGCTGGGTTTTTTTGTTTGTTTTTAAAGTATGCAATGTAAAATCCAATTTTTCACAGAACCTTCTCCAGTTAAGTATTTACATTCTTTCAGAAAATGTTTCACAACCATTGTTGCAAATGATTAATTTTTCACATTTACCTCCAAAACTATAGATCCTCTAGAATGTTAAAGTGAAATAATATATCACAAACTGAATCAACCCTTATGTAAATAGAAAGTGTTGCATCAACTGCAGTTATATTTGAAAGAAGTGATTAAAAAAAATTTAAACATGGAATATTCTCTTCCTCTCTTGTTACTTTTTGAAAACACCAGGGGATAATGTAAAATACAATTGCTTATGCAACATCTATGTAGGAAATAAGGTGGCTCAAATAATTATCACTCCCTATGGGGCTGATATTGCACGATTTAAATTTTTTGAAGTAATGAGTGGTCTGATACCATGTGGGCCAGAAGCTGTAATTGTTCAGAAATGATAAAGCCATTACCATCAGGCTGAAAAAGCTGCCTCAATCAACAAAACACCTTCTGGGGCTTTTTTTCCCAATAACGTACCTGTCAAAACACTCATCATATTTTTCTGTGGCTCTGAATCCAATGATGGAGTATACGACGGTTGCTGCATAGACAGATGTGAAACCATTGACCACGGAGATAATCAGAGCATCTCTCTCACAGTTATTGCTGCAATTCAAAGAAAAGAAGCAATGGATTCCAAACACATTCACAAAATAAATACTGAAAACTGGCTATTAAGACCAACAAAAAAGCAGTCTACAGACAGTCAGGTACATCACCATGCTCTCTAAGAGTATATAAATGCAGCTTTTAAAGACAGATTTAGTGAATTGCAATGTGGTGCCTTAAGCAATTTAATAGCTATGTTTTGGGGTTTTTTCTTCCTCAAATAATCCTATTTATAAGGAATAACAGCCTGAGTTGCTTCCTCATCTGGCTCATGGAAAGTAGAACAAGAGGGGCAAACTGCATGCCTCCTCCTGGGAACAGTTTTGTTTGATTGTTGGACAAAAGATGGTTCCAAATGCCCTCAAGTTTTGGAAATATGATGGAACGTTATGCAGTAAGTTTGACAGACAAGCTGTTCCCTTGTGAAAGTTCAACTGCTTGGTAGAGACCTCTCTGCTGTGGGCACTTCTTCCCAGGGAATCTGTGCTAAGATGGAAACATTTCAGAGCCAGAAGGAGACTTTCACATGAGAGAGAAGACAAAGAATCAATATTAAATTAATTATTGGTTTTATGAGAAGGCTGTAAAGCTCTAGCTATTGTATTTCTCTTGGGCAAGAGAGGACTATTGAGATTAACTTGATGTTGTCATATTTAATTTTCTGATCACCTTCAAGAGGAGAAGACAGACAAGCCTGTCCAGCCAAGACCTGTGACACTGTGACCTTTCCTTATTTATAGCGTTGCAAATAGGTCTCTAGTGGGCGGAAGGCATTGAATGAAAATCCCTTGCTGTACTCTTGTGTCAGTTTTTTTTCACTGTAATAGGAGATTCTCAATGAGAGGCTTGATAAAAATATTTCTTCCCTTCAGAGAAAGTAAGATGCTCAAGCTCCTCCTTGTTACCCATGAGTGAATACCCAATGGCATTGAAACCTCATGGTATTTCCTCAGATGCTCACGCTCCCAAACCATCTGGAACCGGAGTCACTCATGAACTTTTGAAAAATGTCTGAAACCAAGAGTGGCGGCAGGGAATTACATCAGTGACTGAAATGCTGGTGTGGTGTGGTCGAAACTGAGTCAAAACTGAAACACAAATTTCTGAATGCGTTACCAAAACAAATAACCAAAACTTAATTTGGAGATATTTATCAAAAATATTAGGTTCAAAGAATGCTGCACAGTTTGTCTTTCAAGAGGACAGGGCTGACAGACTGGAAGGCACCAAGAGGAACTGGTGGTTGCTCCAATATTTTGGGAGGGTGAGTAAAGAATATAGCACCATGTCGTAATTTGCTGACTGGGTCATTCCCTGGGTGATGGGAGTTTGTACTCTATCCCATCGCCTATATAAAGGAAGGAACTGAATTTGAATTTCAAAACTCCTAGATATGTCTTCTAATCTCCAAGCTAAAGATTGAAACTGTGGTCTGTAAATAGCTTTGAAATGCGTGTACCATCACCCAGCTCCAACAGTGGAGAGACAAAGGGCAGCACCGTGAGCTGAGCACTCCTGCAAAGGAAGCTCCTGCTCATCAGCTGCTTGGGGGTGATGGCCAGTCCCCTTCTCTCTAGTCTGTGCCACCACATCTTTCTGCAGGAAGTGAGCCAGCACTGGGATCTTGGCTTGGGAGAGGCAGGACCAGGCAGAGATCTGCCTTACATGGCTCAGGGGATTTTGTCCTGATCCCAAGGAATTACCGTGTAACAACAGGGCAGACGTGGACATGCTTCATTTGCACGAATGAAATATTCATATAAAATTTGGCTTTTGCCTGGCTACTTACTGAACAGAGTTGTAACTGGAGAATGAAATGAGGCTTCCAAAGGCCAGGGAGAAAGAGTAAAACACCTGAGAACCCGCGTCCAGCCACGTCACTGGGTTAGCCAGCTCGGTAACCTGGGGCATCAGACATACAGCTTTAAGCATATAAAACATTGCTCTTTAGTCTGAATATGAGGGGTTTAAAGCAATAATTAGAACATTAGCCATGTAGAACTCACCATTTTTGAAGAATGTTAACAAATAGGTCAACACTTTTGTCAAACTTACTTTCTTCTCAAAAAGAAAACCTATCTGTAGGTTTTCTACAAGCATTTTGAAAATTGATAAACAAATTAGTTTCCATAGCTGACAGCAGAGTTCTTCTCATGGAAAATGAAACACTTTAAAATTTTATTTAAAAGCTATTTTATAGTTAAACCATTCTCTTAGGTCTTTTGTCCATACAGCCATACTGATGAGATGGGTTCTACTCCCAACTGCACCATTTGTGCTTTAAAGTCAGACTTGCCTTAACTAGAAAACAGGAAAAGAAAACAGGCTCCCTTATGGCCGCCACATTGCGTTGCTCTGTGATGGTCCTTTAATTTTTAGCAACAGATTTTGAAGGGGTGTGGAGAGGAGGGGAGAGAGAGAGAATGTGTGCATATATTTTACGTCTGATGTAAAGGATTCACCTCCCAGAATCAAGATTTTAAAGGTGTCTGAGGGATAGTTTAAAAAAGCACCAATGGAGGGGACTAATTTTCAATTAGTTGTTAATTACATAGAGGGACAAACAATGTAGTGACTTACATTCGGGCTGAAGAGATACACAATTCCATTGGTTGATCCTTTCAGCGTCAAGCCACGGATTAGAAAAATGGTAAGAACGATGTACGGAAGAGTTGATGTTACGTACACAGCCTGTACGAGGAGCATGCAAATAAAACACTTAAATAAAACAAAAAACTTGAATAAAAATAGCACTGCAGGGAAGAAAAGAGAGGAATAAACAAGGTACTTTGACTAACAAACAATAATGGAAAGTTTCAAATGAGTCAAAATCAACATACTACAGAAAACTGTGTTCAAGACAAACATGTGCAGTATATTTAGATAATAAACATTTTTACAGTTATAGTGCTCTATTTAAGGCAAATTGTCGAAATTTGACTCAGATCATTCAAAAGCAGCACAAAAAACAATCTACTGGAATCAGGTTGATGCTGCTGATGCAAGGATGGGCTCTTAGGGCTTCGGTGGGCAGCAGAATATTGGTCACTCTTTTAGAGAGATAATATTAAGGACTAGCACAAACCCAAATAAATCTGTACACGTAAGTTTTGAAGAGAATGGCCATAGCAAAAGGACAGGGTCCCTCCATTGTGCATTAAAGGTTAATGTTAAGGTGGTAATACCTAAAGAGTGTTTTACTAGGACCTATAAGGACAAGGAAGCTGAATTGCTCATAAAAATCTCCACACAAATCAAATCAAATCAAATCAAATCAAATCAAATTCCATTTCATTCAGCTTCCTTCTACAAAAAGCAGCCCCAGCGATGACACATGAAGTTTTACACATGCTTTTGCTCAAGAAACAGGCAGTTTCTCCAGTATGATCAAGTCTGTTATGAACAAGAAATCACAACAGCATAAAGAATATAATCTCATAAAAGACCAAAATAGAGTACCTTTCCTGTTGTTTCGATGCCTCTGATTATGCACACGTACAGTACACCCCATGCACACGTTAAACATAAAAAAAGCCACCACTGTATAGTGCCTGAATCTTCAATGGAAGTGGAGATGTTTAAAGTTTCTCTGTACCAGAAATAATCTACAGGAGAGCTCTTGGCACACTCTTCTATGTAATCTGTAACCACAAAACGGTTGTCATTCTGTACAGCTCTTATCTACTCCCAACTGCACCATTTGTGCTTTAAAGTCAGACTTGCCTTAACTAGAAAACAGGAAAAGAAAACAGGCTCCCTTATGGCCGCCACATTGCGTTGCTCTGTGATGGTCCTTTAATTTTTAGCAACAGATTTTGAAGGGGTGTGGAGAGGAGGGGAGAGAGAGAGAATGTGTGCATATATTTTACGTCTGATGTAAAGGATTCACCTCCCAGAATCAAGATTTTAAAGGTGTCTGAGGGATAGTTTAAAAAAGCACCAATGGAGGGGACAAATTTTCAATTAGCTGTTAATTACATAGAGTTTCACTAAGGGACAAACAATGTAGTGACTTACATTCGGGCTGAAGAGATACACAATTCCATTGGTTGATCCTTTCAGCGTCAAGCCACGGATTAGAAAAATGGTAAGAACGATGTACGGAAGAGTTGATGTTACGTACACAGCCTGTACGAGGAGCATGCAAATAAAACACTTAAATAAAACAAAAAACTTGAATAAAAATAGCACTGCAGGGAAGAAAAGAGAGGAATAAACAAGGTACTTTGACTAACAAACAATAATGGAAAGTTTCAAACGAGTCACAATTAACACACTACAGAAAACTGTGTTCAAGACAAACATATGTGCAGTATATTTGGATAATAAACATTTTTACAGTTACAGTGCTCTATTAAAGGCAAATTGTCATTGTTGAAATTGGACTCAGATCATTCAAAAGCAGCACGAAAAATAATCTACTGGAATCAGGTTGATGCTGCTGATGCAAGGATGGGCTCTTAGGGCTTTGGTGGGCAGCAGAATATTGGTCACTCTTTTAGAGAGATAATATTAAGGACTAGCACAAACCCAAATAAATCTGTACATGTAAGTTTTGAAGAGAATGGCCATAGCAAAAGGACAGAGTCCCTCCATTGTGCATTAAAGGTTAATATTAATGTTAAGGTGGTAACACCTAAAGAATGTTTTACTAGGACCTATAAGGACAAGGAAGCTGAATTGCTCATAAAAATCTCCACATAAATCAAATCAAATAAAATTCCACTTCATTCAGCTTCCTTCTACAAAAAGCAGCCCCAGCGATGACACATGAAGTTTTACACACGCTTTTGCTCAAGAAACAGGCAGTTTCTCCAGTATGATCAAGTCTGTTACGAACAAGAAATCACAACAGCATAAAGAATATAATCTC
Source organism: Pterocles orientalis (assembly GCA_011057875.1). Taxonomy (NCBI): domain Eukaryota; kingdom Metazoa; phylum Chordata; class Aves; order Pterocliformes; family Pteroclidae; genus Pterocles; species Pterocles orientalis. Next base: position 1,746,355 of record WKFP01015081.1, read on the forward strand.
ATAAAAGACCAAAATAGAGTACCTTTCCTGTTGTTTCGATGCCTCTGATTATGCACACGTACAGTACACCCCATGCACACGTTAAACATAAAAAAAGCCACCACTGTATAGTGCCTGAATCTTCAATGGAAGTGGAGATGTTTAAAGTTTCTCTGTACCAGAAATAATCTACAGGAGAGCTCTTGGCACACTCTTCTATGTAATCTGTAACCACAAAACGGTTGTCATTCTGTACAGCTCTTATCTACTCAAAAAAAAAGGAAGTAAAATAATAAACACCAGTATTGTAAATTATATCACCTAATGCCAGTGAATCTGTTGTTGGTGAACTTCAGATTCTTAGAGGCTGGTTTCATGGAAAAATGAGAGATTTAAGAGAATTGTTTAGCAGAAATTTTAACACGGATTTTATTGTTATTTCTACTAATTCAACCATGCAGATAAAATCTTTGAAGGTCACTCAGAGACTCTAATATCTTTATAATTTTCCTCTTTTCCTATGAAAATATGAGGTTAGAAGCCTCTTCTGCCCAAGAAAGCGTGGAGAGGATTTCTGAGCATAAATGTATGTACATCACAGGGAAAAATATTTTTTACTAGAAGAAAAGCAGTTAGGTAGATGTTTTTGATGATTGTACACCTCCTACCTCATCTTGAAAAAAAACCCAAAACTATCAGCTTTGGGCTTTCCACATACGTTCGCTCTTTCTTGCCTGATGGAGTGTGGGTGCCTGCCCACAGCTTCCTGCAGCCAGGCGGCTCTTCCCCTCCCATGCTGCCTTCACATCAGCAAAATTTGGTCTTTCTATTTCACGGGGCATCGTTCAAGGTCTTGTCAGCTCCAGTTGGATTGTCAGCTCCCTGCAATACGCTGACCTGTGCAGTACTCTCTCCTGGCCTGCCCTTATATGAGACTTTTTATAGTTATTATGGGAGAAGAGGAGCAAAGCTCTCTGAAGAGCTGTTCACAGACCAAGCAGAAAAACCTGCTTCATACAGTTTCATGTAGGGCTGACTATGGAAAACAAAGCTGCTGTCACCGAGCAGCCTCCAAGGGGCTATAGACTGTTGTCACATTAGGAGATACAAGTGGTTCATATGGATTATGCATCTCCTTTTTTTTTTTTTTTCCTCCTTTTCAGTGTGTTAATGGAGGGCTGTTGATGAAGAGATGGATGAAACAGATTGTCTAAATCTGGAAAATGTTAATGTTTATGCTAGACTGGCACTTTGTGAATATTATGTACGTGAGTACATCTGTCATAATCAGCCCTGAAGCTTCATATAAAAAGTCAAAGTTTGTCTCAAAGATTAAGCACTGATCACATTTTATATAATGTAAATTTTTACAAAACACAAGTATGAAAACAGCACAATGTTCCTGACAGGACTGCCATGCTTTGCTGTTGTTTTACAGAAAGAAGTCCAGTTAGGCTAATTGCTAAAAACAGAAAAATGTACTGCACAAAAAAATAAAATACTTCATAAAATGTACCTGTTCTGTTGTCATTGAGAGGACACCTACTCCAAGGCAGGGGCTCTTGGAAGGAGTTGAAGAAATACCACAATACCCAAGCAATAATAGTATTATAATATAAACCCACGAGGAAGGATACAAACATTGCAGCTATGCCTAAAAAAAATAAATATATATATATATAGAACACAGTGTAAATTTCAACACTCTTGTCTTCAAGACATATCAAAATATATGGTACGAGCCTCAGTCTTTCCCTACTCTCCGCCCCACCCTAATTCCATGGTTTATAGACTTTCTGCTCTCCTCTCTTTGGATCTAGGTTGCATCACTGTGAATTCATTACTTAAAGGTTGGACAGATGAGTCCTACATAGACGTACAGCCTAAAACTACTCTGGGACTGAAGCTTAGGAGCCAAAATTAAGGGTGGACTAACTTCCTACAGACCCTGCACATTCCTGTTCACAGTCTTGCCCACTGATATCTAGGGAGTTTGGGACGCTGGGTACACATAAAACTCAACCAACTTGAGATTTTGCCTAAATGAAGCCCAGATTGTTTTCCCCTTCCACAGTGTCCCTGCCAAAGTCAGCAGATGTGTTTGGCTAATCTTTGTTGTACAGGATGGATAGCTGCCAGGAGGCAGAGTCCATTACAAGGTGCAGGATTCTAGCTAGTAGCTCTCCTTCTCTGCTTGCTCCCAGCTAATCAACCTCTGGGGACTTCTCTGGCAGGCAGTAAACACTGATGATTAGCTTCTTAGGTTCTGAAAAAGTTTGAAAAATTACAGATGCAATAAACAAATATCTTTTGTAACTGATTCACAGATAAAATGGATGCCAACACTAGTAGTAACTGTCTGCGTTTATTCCCTTTCAAGTGTGTGGTAACCACAGAACAGCTGAGGTGGGGAGAGACCTCTGGAGGTCACCTTGGGCCACCTACAGTTGGTTGCCCAGGACCATGTCCAGACAGATTTTCAATATCTTTAAGGAAGGAGATTTCACAATCTCTCTGGGCAACCTGTGCCAATACTCGGTCACCCTCCCAGTGTTTCCTGAGTCCAGATGGCACCTCCTGTGTTTCCTGTGTAATGAAGAATCCATGGAGCTTTTAATACTGCATGCATCATGCTGCTTTTACTACATTGTTAGGTAGAGTGTTTGAATAATCAGACGTCTAATACAGACGTGAAGAAGAATTTTCTGCAAAATACTGTCTCTATGGCTTTTAGCATGGTACCTCTCTCAAGTGTGAGAAAGTAACATTTCATGGACCTGAAGTGTGGTAGACCAGCTTAGAGAAAGATTCAACTATTTTTTCTTCACAGAACAGTTACAGAACAAATTTTTTGCACGTTTAAATGTTCATCCTAATGGTTAAAACCAGCCAAAATCATAACACAGAAAATATCTCTGAAGCCCAAAATTAGTCTCAAATTAGAGAAAGGTTTTAACTCGACCCACAGTCCCTGGGAACTTGGGCACAAAATTGTCATAGTGCCTCATCAATGTGAGGAAGGAAAATGAACAGACCCTGGAATAAAATCTTGAAGCTTTGCTCTTAAGGTTACTTGTGCTTTCTCAGGTGGCTTTTTGTATCTTCTTCAGACTTACCAACACCTTTCAGGTTAGGGTTGATAGAGCCCCAGACACCCACACTGCCTTTTCTCAGCCTTTGACCAATGGCAAACTCAAGATGAAGCAGGGGGATACCCTCCAGGACTATCAAAATCAGGAAAGGGATCATGAAGGCTCCTGAAACGGATAAGAAAAGTAAGGATGTTTCCCATCAGTGAAGTACTACAATAAAGCACAAACCAGTTCTGAGGGCTTTTGAAACATCAAGTGAGTCGCAAGCATACTTGTGGAAACCCTTCTCCAGTTTCTGAACAATGCTTTTGCCAGATCGCCCAGGCAGGGGACTTCACTACATGTGGTTTCAGGTAGGAATTCTTATTCTTCCTAAGCGACAAAAATAAACACCAATTATACGTGCCCAGGGTTAAGCTCTGAAGAAGCCACCTTTGGATTGACATGTGGAGGAGAGGTAGTTACTTTCCTGAAATGACTTCCTGTTTTTTCTGCAGAGGATTATGGCTTTATAATAGTGCATCATGCAAATTATATGAAGTAGTTGAATGATCTAAGCAAGACACCTCAGAAGATTAGGCAGGAGCCCGGGACTGTCTTCATAAAATAACCAGTAACTTCCTGGCAGCTGTACTCAACAGCTCTTATGTTTGAATAGAAAAGATATGAAGTTCAGGGTTCAAACCCTGTTAATTATGACAAGGCAGGGTAGTACAGGACAAGTTTTTAATTTTTTTTTTTTTTTTTGCTGAACAAAGTGTACCTTGGACATGGGAGATAACATATAACACCCCACTGGAATACCAAAGTGTGGACTCACATGCTTGAATACTGCTACATACTAGAATTATGGTTACCTGTCATAACAAAAAGTCTTTAACTTCCTAACGATAGGCAGTAAATACTTTAAATGCATTTAAAAAATGCAAACCAGTATGTGAACAGTTCAGGTTTGGTCCTCGGGTATGCAATGAAGATCAGATAACAAGTGAAAGAGCAAATTTGAAGAATGGAAAATACAGTTTGGAATTCAAGGCAGTTGAATGTTTTTTGGAAGAGCTGAACTGTGTGCTTGTCTGCTCTACGGGGTATCTTCTTGATGTCATTTACATCAGTGTCTTAGAAATGATCATTACTGCAAAGTCTCCATTTTCTGTGTACTTCAATAAAGTGTTCTGTCAAGTAGCTACTATTATAATGAAATCAGCCAACTATACTTTTTGCTTTCCACTCCTATGGAATTCAAGTAATGTTAGTTACTCACCCATCTTTCATTGACATTTTGAAGATTAGGTAATGAAAATCAGTAGTTTTGAATAAACAAAATGTTATTCAAAATGCTGAGCACTTCGAAAATGCACATGCCACACACTAGGCTGAATGACTAATCACTGATGAACCAGAAAATGTATTTTTTGTTGAAGCCAGATGCCAAAGGTAGTCGTATAGACACCATACTCTCTTCAAAGCTTCTGCAAAACATGTCATTTAGCAATGCAAAAACTTCCTACTAAAAATGTAACAGTTTTCAAAATCAGTGTAGCTCATCTTGCATGCATTAAAAACTACCTATCACTGTAAAAATGGAGACTAACAAACTGAAGAGGTTCCAAAGGAGAGACAAAAGAATCACTGACTTTCTTGGCTTTTTCTCTCTCCAGGGTTCAAATCTAACAGCCAGCTCAGAAATCCAACTCTCCTATTTTTTCCATTCCTCTCAATTTCCCCCCAACCTTTCTGAAAGAAGCAATAACGGAAAAACAAGTAAAAATTACTCTGCAAAGCTTCTATGTGGGACATAATAAAACAATCAATGCTTTTTAAGCTGTCACAATTTTATGAATTTAGCAAATACACCAATGATCCAAAAATAGATGCTGTATAGCTATATGTAAACAAAGAGTAACATTTACAGTATGAAAACCTTACAGCTGGAGATGTTGAGATTCTCCTCCTCTTTCAGCACTGTATTTCAGAACACACAATGTTTTGTTTGAACACCTGTATAGCTATTACTTTCTCTTTAATCTAAGAGTTTCTAATGTGAAATTGACAAAATTATTATTGCTTTCACGTATTTCCTCATAAAGGGAAGGCAGGTAGACTTCAGGCGGAGATGTTTTTCTGTACTACCGTATTCTTAGACCTCACCTGTAGTGAGGGTACCAGTACCAGCGAGGAACCGCCAATGTCATTACTGTCACCTCGCCCAGTGTGGCACGCAGAGAAATGAAAAAGCTCTCCCTCACGCAGCGGCAAGGTTTACTGCAGACATACGTGAGCTGTACACTTAAAGACCTTTTTTTATGTTGACGGTTTAAACATTAAATATACATCCTCTTTTTTACAATACTTATCACGGATGAAACAAAAATGTTTAACAGTTGATTAAATGGCACGTTGCTCAATACAGATTAAACAAAAGCTATGTGTAATGTCAGAGATAGCCATCAAGCGAAAGGAAATTTCAATCTCATTAAACGGGTGAAAGCACTGAGGCAAACACTGTGGCCTTTACACTGAGTGTATATTGAAATCTAGTTCACCTGTGGTAACTATGTATTCTACCACTTTCAAGATGTGAAAAGGCTAAAACGTGCTTCACTAAATTTTACTGGGGTAAATATGCCATTTTAAAACACATAACCTCATCATCTATGACAACAACAGTAAGTAAATTATGTAGCCACCAATTTCTTTTTGTATATTTGGATATCATGGTGTTAAAGCACTATCATAGTGTGAGTAGGAAGAAGCAGCCCTCAAATAATTATAGATTTAAGTTCAAGCATCTGAAAATGAGTCATCTGTACAACTCAGTGTCCCTAACTACTTCACTACAGTCAATTTCCAGAGAAAAAATTCAGCTTCCCTGAAGTCCAAATGCTAAAAGGGCGAATTTTATACTTCACTGTAGTCTATCTTTCACGAGGGATATAAAATGTGCAAACACCGATTCACAAAGTAGGTGGCCATCCAACCTTGTTTGAATATGTCCTTGCTGAAATACTATCTACACCCTCACGAGCAGACCTCACCTGTGCTATCTGTTTAACTTGTATTTCAAAAAGTCAGGCAAAGCCAGCCCTCAGAAACTAGAAACTGTTTTAATGAAGTAGTCTATGCAGCCTTGACTCTGCATGCACCTTAGGAGACAACCTCTAAATATGTGATCACATAAGGCTTTTTCTCATCCTCTGCAGATATTTACAGTGTGGTAAGCAGCTGCATTTTTTTCCATCTCTTAATGTACAGCCATAATCCACCATCATATCCAGAGCGAGATTTAGGACTCTATAAAATAATCGTGCCAGAGACAGACTGAGCAGTAACATAATCGCCATCTCCAGTGGAAGAGAGCAGTCGCAGGGATTCCAGCTGCTCTGCACCCAGGATTCACTGAAGACATATCTTGAAGACACAAAGTGCGAAAACATACACCATTCAGGCTAAAGGCACTGGACAGACTAGGAGAAAAGGGACCTTCCTCAGCTCACCCACTAGTGTGGTGTGTGCTTTGTACTGGTTACTTTGGACAAAGGGGCATAAAGCTGCAGGTTTCCCCTACTCTCTTACCGAGGCACATCTGTGTCCCTGAGCGGGCCACACAAAAGCGAAGATGAATGCATCATCTTGGCCACCACGTTGAGCATCAAACACTAAGGTAAAACCTGTCCAAAATGTCTAGAAAATACATATTTCCACCTGGAGGTAGCTGGAGCCAGACTTAAGAGTGTCTGTGCAATCAAAGACGATGCAGAGTGCTGCATCTATGGGGTGTTTGCTATGCTGTGAACATGGTTGAACGGGAATTAGAGATGCAGGAGCCAGAAAATCTCATGAGGCAGAAAACATACCAACACCAAAGTATCTTTAGAAATAAGAACTTCACGATCTGTTTTTACAATATGGATAGTCACATGTTCAAATTCAAGACATCCATCCAAAGAAGAACAAGAGCTTTTTTTTTTTTTTTTTCTGATTGAAGGAAGAAGGTGGAGAATAGGCACTGTAGTAAGAGGATGGCAGTGGTGTCAGCAGTTGGATTTAGACCTACCAAAAGGGGCTGAGGTACACTGTACAGTAGGAAGGGAGGAGGGATTGCACAACAGCTCTCCACCCTCATGTGTGATGAAGGTAAGAACTCATTTCTAGGAAGCCATGGGGAAGGTATTGCTGCTCACTCCTATGTGCTGATGAGAGTTACAGCTTTTGGGGTTATGCAGAAGAATTGATAGAGAAAGTAGCAAGTCTGGCTACAGGAACACGTATCTGTCCACAGCCAGCTATGTAATTTCTTTGCTATGTGCTGCCTTTCAACATCTGCCTAAAATTTAAGTGAGTGAGTCCTAGGGAAGCAAGAAGCCGGGGATAACTGTTGTTAGCATCCCTGAGCAAGGACAAGCCACAGGATGATGAGAAAGAAAAATAATTGCTGCCAAAGGATAAATTAAAACACAGTACAAACAGACACACAAAGCAATTCATAAATCTTCACTGACACGAGTCAGAAAACCATCATCCATACCAAGTTCTTTGCGTCTGTTGGATGTTCATTTTTCAGCTGCATTTCATACAGCTAGAACATGAGGGAAAGGAAAAACAGACAGAAAAGCAGGAAGGTGCCTATAAATCAAACCTGGGACACAGGGCATGTCCGCTTTCTAAGACTAAGTAGAACCTGAGAAGCCAATGAGTGATATGAATTTTGGAGATATCCATCCACTTTTACAAATTAAAGTTGTCATTCATGGAAAAGGGGTTATGATTTTCTTCGTGTGTGTCTTGTAACTTTTTTTGTTACAAGAGCTGGCTGTGCTGCAAATGACCTTCAGTTTGCACTGCAAACTCTAAGCACCAGACCATGTTAGAAAAATCTCAATGTTAAAAGCATCTCTCCTTGCAACTGAGTAATCTGTAGTTAAATGTCCCTGAGTTTGTACTAGCAACCACCCACAGAGCCCTCCTTGGTCCCTATTCCAAATAGGAAGAGCAATTTTTAAATACATTATGGTGTACATTTAATGAAAGCTACTCTGAAATACTGCTCCTTAAGCCAAAAGTTTTCCTTCAAGATCAAACATCACAGAAGCACAAACACTTTTTACACATTTCCCAGAGTGAAATGCAGGTAACAAGTAGATAGTGGGCAGAAAAGTCTGTCCAAAAAATGAGAAATTGATGTTGTCATATAATATCTAAACAATGGTTCAGCTCATCTTTAAAAACAAACAGCAAAACAGTGAAACAAAATTTTAATACGGTCCTTGAGTCCTAGCTTGAACTCTAAGGAGTCATAGTAAATTACATGGTAAATAGTATACATTTGGATTTTAAATTACTTAATAACACCAACAACTAAAAACATATTCTTAACATTAACTGCTTTCAAGCTGCTACTCCTATCATAAATTACATACACACTGACCCTACAGTACAGCTGATACACAGATTGGTCTGAAACTGATGAAAACCCTATTATGAAAAAATTATTTGTGATTGTGATCAGAATCATATTCCCAAGTAGCTCATTAATATTTTTAAATATACATTATATGGATGTACGTGAAGCAACATTAGTTTTAAGTTGAGAAAATATACTATGTACATGACAGTGCAAGACTGATTTGACCAATCCTGTGTCCTGTAATAAAAATAGTCTCTTCCTTTTCTTCCATCACTAACATGACTTCAGTGGGTGTTCACAAGCTGCGAAATAACGTTCTCCATTGGACAGCTTTCTAGAGATGAACATCACTATTCTTACAGGAACTGACCAGTTCTAAACATATTCCATTATTTTTTCCCAAAAGAGAAATTAAACCCAGTCTATAGCCAAAGTTAGTTAAGATATATTAAAGACATACCTCCTCCGTGGCTCTGACAGAAATATGGAAAGCGCCACACATTTCCTAAGCCCACACAAAACCCTATGCACGTCAGCATATACTGAGCCTTGTTATCCCATTTTGGTCTGGAGTCTGCCTCTTCTTTCTCGATGACCTCAAGTTCTTCACGGGAAGGTATTCTGTCCTCCAGGCCAGGGTTGGGCAACAGTAGCTTCACCATGTTTTAAATTTCCTGACTGAAAATGCTGCCCCAGTGAGGAGATACTGAAACAGGCAGCCAGTCAGAAATCTGCGCAAAAAGAGAACGTCTATTTGCTGCCTTCAGCTATATATAGTGAACCTTTGGCACTAAACTTGAAAGTGCAGGCTTGTGGCAAAAAGAAGCGTCAGCAAATCATTCGATTGACCAAGTCAGCTCTGACACTTATTAATGCTTTATCTGTCAAGTTTTTATGGAACAGTCTGTTCAACTAGTAGAAGGCAATGATTTCAGGTAATGTAATTCAGGAGATAGTTTGGCTATAAACTGTAACAGCCTATAAGGTTAGGAAACACCCCTTGCCACTTCCCTGTTGAATCTCACTTTAATACATATATAGCCCCAGCATATATGGAGTAAAAAGATTACACTGGCATCAGACTGAGTATAGAGGTTTCATACTATTTTTTATCAGGAAGATAAACTGCTTGTGAATCACCATCACATTGAGTTTCCCATAGTGTATATTTCATGGTAATTACTGAAATGTTCTTCCTTCTCTGTGAGATCTTACTCTACTAAACGCTCTGACAAAAACGATGGAGAATGAAAGAGATTATAAAATCTGACCTTTAAAATCACAAGTGTAATGTGCTTACTCTAATGCCTCTAACCATTATAGAACAAGATCTGAAGAACATCTTTCTTGTAAATGGGCTTGAAGTCCCTTCACCTTTTCAATGACCCTATGATACACTGGTCAAAAATAAAAAAAGACACTGGTTAACAAGTATCACAGATACTTCAGTACAATCATAACAACACTGTTTCATTTGTACCTCAGCGTTATCAAAAGGTAAGTACTTGTCACTGAAAAACATATATAAAATCTAACACAGTATATGTCATAAGAAAGAATTTTGTCAGCCAAGCCCTACAGGCTCATTGCATACAATGATACAGGGTGGTCAAAACAAAGAATGAGAAGGGATCTTGTAAGTCCAGCCCCTGCCAAATAAGGTGAACACATCACAGCATCCCTTTGCAACCTTATCATGTTGATTAAAAATTGATCTTTTTGTATTCCCTATTTCTAAAAGTCTGATCTAGAATTTTAGTCCTCTTATGCCCCGGGAAGGTCACTGATTACTTCTTGAATAGAAAAGTTACAAAAAAAGTTTTTGGCTTTATACATACTACATAACTGTATACAGTAGCCCAGACGGATTTTCTCTGTGCCTGGTAATCAGGTATTAGTATTTCCCTAACTTCGCTTGAAATATCCCTATCAGTCTGCCTAGCAATAGGAACATGCTTTTTTCATGACCCCATCAGCCATATGGATGAGCTGTCTCCTGATTAACCATTGGATCAATGCCTTTCTTCTCCTTTGGCAGTTCCAAACAATATTTCCTATCCTGCAGCAGAATTTATTCTTCTAAGTTACCAAAAGCATATTTTAAATTTCACACAGTTACTGCTACTACAGTACATTGAGCTACTCGGTTCTTCCTGAGTGATACCTTTTCAGCATTCTGAATATTTCTGAGTTGTGTCATGAGTAGTAGCATCTTAGTGATGCGACTTTTTGTCCTTAGTCACTAGTGAAAGAATGACAAGAGACCATTCCTAAACTGACCTTTGAGGAACCTTCCCTTAAACCATCATTTCTGCTCTCAGCACAGCTTACCATCATCATGAGGTCTTTACCTAGTTCTTTGTTCACTTTAGATCTCCTATTTAGCTCTCTTAATACATCCAGTTGTGGTCAAGTAGCAACTGCTTTACTGAAGCCCAAAAATACTACATTTACAGTACTTCCCTTGTCTAGAAAAATCAATTTTCGCTTTTCAGTGGCAACAGAGAACTTTCAAATTGCAGTTCTTCAACTTCCAATTTTGGAGAAAGACATTGACCCATTGGTCTACAGCAAAAAGCTGTGCACTCCAGGAGCTCACAACTCATCTGGGTTTTTATTCTGCCTACTGAATCATTGGAAAGTAATCCTTGTATCCATGCTGTAGGGAACATAAGGTAGTAATAAAGAGTAGACAGAAGACAAATAGGAAGAAACAACATCCTCCCCTGGTTTATTTTGTAATATTTCTACATTCTCCGACTTGTAGGCGTTAGTTCTACAGCTTTGCAAAGTCATATGCAGACCCTCTTTCAATAACTGCATCAGATCATGACTACATGACATTTAGACAACACATCTTACAGCTACAACCTATGACTCTATGTGATCAGAAATCTTTGACAGTCAAGATTCTGTACAGAATTTATTAAACCTAAAATGGTATTTGCTTCTTAAGTACAGTCCAAGATGAATGTAGCTTCCTTTGGGAATCAAGTTATATGAGGACAAATCAATAGGATATGAAATAAATTCACACTTGTGTTAGGATAATCTGAAAATTTATCTGTGCTAAGTTTCATGTGCAAGCAGTTTCCATCAGCATCCAAAAACACATTCCAGATTGCAGTCTACTGATTTAATCCAAAATATCTTTCCAGAGATGTTTATCTTACCTCAGTAATGCCAGGTTCCAGCAGCTGTTAGTTATCTATCAGTTGTTAAACATTTGCAGAAGCAAATATGCTGGTATAGCATCTAGCTCAAGTTTCTTTGTCGGTGTAATTGCACAGCTAAGGATCTTGGCAGGCACAGCGCCTTTTTCTGAAGGACCTGCGGTAGCAATGACACCAGCTCCAACACAACCACAATTGCACGGAGGGGTTGTCTATATTGCCACCCTGCGGACTCGAACAAACAAGTTAGGGCAGCTCTGCGGTAGTCACAGTCACTTTCTTATTAGACAGAGCCCTTTCCTTTGCTCTAAGGTAAACTTCTGTGTCAAGGAACGCAAGGCTTAGGTTTGGCATGTCCCATGGGGTTTGTCAGGGCTAATAAACCTCTATGAAATCAATCCTTCCACAATATAGGCTTCTAAACAAGACGTGTTTTGCAAAATGTTAATTATAAATGCAGGGGGAGATGAAACTCACATTTAGATTGGATTACTTGTGTTAAAACATTTCTAATGACTCATTTGTCTTTCTGTCTGCTGTTCCTGTATTTTTAATCTACTGTTTTTCTCAAAAGTTAAAAGAGGCTATACAAAAAAGTAAGACAACTTGTCCGTCAGTAACTCACAACTTTACAAAAACTTGATTAAAAAGGAAATACTTCCTTTCTAGAAGTCATATATTTTAATGGAATATGCACATATACACATTCGTGGAAGAATATGGGCTTAATCCTTTTCTTAGATTAAAATGTTCTTCATCTCGCAGGACAATGAAGATGTTAGGAAAGAGTATGAGAGAGGGCAGTAGTAATGACAAGAAATGACAGTTGAAGGGTACCAGGCACGTAAATCAAGAAGAGCAAGGACAGAGCCACTTGCTTCCCTCTGTGGGGCCAGGTCTGGTTCTGGCTGGGTCCTGTGAAGGGGAGGACAAGGAGCAACCAGCAAGACAGGGCAGGGGTCTGCTCTTCAAAAAACCCAATTCCTTTCATTTAAAGTGGTTGAGAAAAGCAGAGAGCAGTGGCAATATATGTGGTATCCAGCCGTAGTTTCAGGAATGAAATACAATATGGTCCTTTCCTTGTGATCCCATCATCCCTGGTATGACATAGGACAAGTCTGTAACTCTCCAAATATTTTCAGAGTGACATTTACAGAGTGTTGCAGCTAAAGGTAATTAATCACAAACACCAAATGTGTTGTCTAATCTTGCCTTACAATACACTGTGCTATTAGGATTAATGGCATTATTTTCTGATCCATTTTAGTACTGCAGCAAATACTGGTGTGAAATATCTTACCCTAGTGATTCTATAGGAATATCTCACCAGCATTAATAATTTGGTTTTTTTCAGTGAGCTTCTACTTTGTAGTCAAAGCAAAGTGTACAGCAATCACAACTACTCATTGTTGCGTGGTGAGGCTAAAACAGAGTGGTAACTGTACAGCCAAACGCTTAAAGTACAGGATTCTCATTTGGAAGCATAAAGTGGTAAAGATATAATAAAAGTGAAGAAGAAAATTCAGAGGTTAAATGAAATGCTTTCTCTGACAGCCTGTCCCTGGCAACACCCGCTTGGACCATCTTTTAAAATAAGCGCAGAAAAACAAAATCCTTTTATGAGCTGCCAGTGGCTAAAATCCTTGACCAGCTACACAAAGAGGGAGCACTGAACCCCAGGCTAAGGAGGAGACTCAAAATCCCCAGCCTAGAAGACACTAACGATCATATTAGAAGAGGAGATACGCAGGCTAAATGTTTCAGAGTCAGCTAGTTTTAAGGCTAATAATCAACGGCTCATGGTTATGGAGTTTACCTTGCCAAAAACTTCTTGTAGATCTTTAACTTGATCTAAACTTTTCGCTCTGCTGTTCTCAAACTCTACCTGATAAATAACACAAGACCCAGCTCCTCAGCTGGCATGGTTTGATTTCCCATGATTGTGCTTCAAGGCTGCTGCTGTCAGCCCACAGCAGTTCAAGCAGGGATACCTTGAGGGCTTTGGATAAGGCTAATGAACTCTGGAGGCTGTATCTCTTACCATGCAACTGTAAACTTTTCTAGATGGGAGAGAAGTCCTTTTGTGCCAGCGAGTGTCACTGCACAGGAGAAACAGGACAGCACTGAGCTGTCATTGAAACTTTGTCTCAGGCTATTGGGAATGCAACAGAGGTAGGATGTCATATACGATGAGTTCCACTAGCACGCCCTTCTGGAGTGTTTTTATGGTATCATGCCTTGAACTTGCCAGTCTGTGTTTATTGTGGAAGTAGCAGTGTACTTAGCCACAGAAGAATTAAAAGGAACAAGCTATGAGCATCATGTTTGCTGGAATTCATCCAGAACGGAGCTGACACTGCTGCCCATGTGGCACTTTTCTCCTGACAGAGAATCTCAAAAGAACAGAAGGTCCCGCTGGCAAGAAGAGCCATTAGCCACAAGGGGGAAGTAGTATTCAATAATACGAAGCACCAACAGCTTCAGCTGAGGATTTCGTTCTGATTGTGTAAATCAAGCTTAAAGATGAGGTGTCTCAGAAATACAAACCCACAGGAGCAGTCGTACAGAGTCATACTCTGAATTTCAGTGAGTCACTTCTTTGCAGGTGCCTCTGTTGCCTCAGCTATGCAGAAATTAGCTAGAGAGCTCCTGGACCAGACAGTAAATTAATGACTAAATGGCCTTGATGTGCACACAGGCAAAGCCTTCATATCCAGCTATACCACAACAGCAACCATAAACTTGAATTTCATCCCTTTATCACAGCAATAACTTACATTTTCTTGATTCTGCCACAACACCTGAACTGTTGACCACTGTTTCTGCCTTGTATCCTCCACAAAGGAACACCGTTTTCTCATCCTCACTTAGGAGTGCTCAAAAGCATGACTTAAAGAGCAGAGGCAATGGGTGTCCTCCTAAGACCCTTCCCTTCAGGGGGCCTGAACAGAGCTGTCAATTCGAGTGCAGCATCCCTTTGAACAAGACGTTGCCATGTCACCGGTCTTCTGGCAGCTCCTATTTAGGCAAAAGCAGCAAGAGAAAGCCAGACTCTCCAGGTTGCTGCTCTTTAATCATCCCTCTTCAGAAGCATTTTCCAAGGAAGACTCCCCTTTTCCAGCACTCAGTCCAAGGTCTGTCCAGTGTGTTTCGTATTTCTCTTTGTGTTGCATGCACCCAGGACAGCACTTGTATAGCACAACACACAGGTCAAACAGAACATGTTTTTCGCTTTTATTGAAAGCACAAGACGTCTCAGGGATCTTTCTTAACTATGTCCAAATGTAGAGTTGCATGACCACAGCTACTGCCCTGCAGGGTATGGACTGGGGACAACTTAAGGGCGAAAATGAGGTCTGAGTAAATGCAAAAGGATTGTGTCAAATATTTATATCTTTATATATAAAGATGAATATTTATCTTTATATATCTTTTTAATCTTTAGAGATTAAGCATCTTTTGCGAAGGGTACAAGGACTCCCAGAGTGTCTGAACACTTCCTAGAGCAGCTGGATTGTAGTTCTCCACAGAGAGGAGGAAAATGAGAAGATCTGCACAGGGAAACGAAAAGGAACAGACATGCAGAATGAGACACCTGCGGGATTCTGGAGGAAGGCAGAATACCCTAGTCTTTCAGTGGGATGGTTATCTTTAATAATTCATCTTTAGTTAAAGCCAGTGCCCTTACCTGTTTAATGATGCTGTTCACTGTTCTTTCCTAAGAAAGAAAAAAACTTTCCAACAAATTCTCTTCTCAGCACCAAGACCAAAACTTTTTACATGCCAAGTTAAAAACTGTCCAATTTGTAAAACCTTAAAATTGTGCAATTTGCTTGGAAAGTTGGAATAAAATAGCAAATTTCACTCTTCCCATCCACCTATTCCAAGTTACAAAACAGTGCAGAAATACGTAAGGGCTTTTGTTGTTATATTTTAATGGGTGAGTGTCCATTTTCATTAAAAATGTTCATTAAATATTTTGAAAACCAATTATTCTTACATTCTACATACACATGGGCATTTCCAAACAAATAACCAATCCAAAACAGTAGCTGTTAGGCAGGATAAAGCTCCCAACAGAACTTTCAACATGACAAGCTACAAAGGGGAAAATGTTTCAAAAATAAGTAAGACATCAACAAACATGAGTTCTGGTAGAAACTAACAGGAACGGTGCTTCTTTTAAAACCCTCCTCAAATAACTCTTCAGTCTTAATATACTGATCTGCAAAGTGCTCATGAACAATAGTTCAACAATTACTTGTACAAATAACTGACACTTCCAAAAAAGTGAAAGCGAATATCAAACATTTATTACATTGCAATCCAACCCTGTACAATCAAGCATATGATGCTTCGACTTACATATTTATAATGAAAATGTATTTTACCCTTCACTGGCTGCTGTTTGCTTAAGTTGCTGTTAAGCTGAGTTGCTTAACTGTCTGTATAAGCACATGCAAGGTGCCACAGCTGTGAGGTCAGACACCTTCCACATCCTGGAGGAATTACATACAAGGTAATTAGTTTTTCCAACTAATTTGTTCTAAGGGATGGTTAGGGCATGTGCATATGGCCAGCAACGGCAGCCTGCCTTGGGCTGTCACACAAGAGTAGCAACACAATTGCATTTTCATCTCCCAATCCCATTTGCTTGGCATCCAGAGAAGTTTTGGCCTTTCTAGTCTTTGTGAGAGTATCTTTTTTTTTTCCCCTCCCCAGGTCTGTCTACTACAACTTTATTTACAAAAATAAAAAAATATCAGTACATAAGAGACTAATAAACAAATACAACAGTATAATTAGTAACATCAAGGTGAGCAAAATCAAAACTAGAAAACTGAGTAGTCGGGAAACGTATTCTGCTTAAGGATTTTGTTTCATATTAGAAATTTCTGCTGACTAACTGGATTAGGTTGCACATGCTACTTCAAAAGATTTATCTGCTGTATTCTGTGCCCAGACTGAAACAAAACCAGAAAGAAATAATAAGGGAAAAACCCATATCTGCTGGAATTCTCTGTTAAATTTGGATGGGCATTCACTTAGCTGGATTGCTTCTGGGGCATGAACTAGCCAACTGCCTAGAGTGAACGTGTCTGGCAAGTCTAGCCCTGCTAATTAAAGAGCTGACAACGTACCAGCGCTAACCAAATTTAAGTAACAGAGAAGACCAGATGTTATAAATAAAAGGGTAAACGCTGCACCTTTGGAGTCTAAGGCTAGATTAGAAAGTTGGAAGCAAAAAAGAGCTACTCTCCAAAATACATGGCACATTCAAAACAAGAAAGTGTTTCCTACTGCTACAAGGACCCAAAGAATACTCCACGTTTTAAGAGATTTCAAGCATGGAAATGCACTGGGGTATTCTCTCTAGGTTTTCAAATCTAGATGTTTATTTTACTGTGCTAACTGAAGTAAAAAGCCCCCTTTCTTAAAACAAAAGCTTGTACATCAGTAGGCTTTCAGGGTCATGTGCACGTGAAGCAGTGAACCACAACCTCAAAATTTAAGAGTTGTGGAAAAGCATACTTCAGTTCTGGGAGAACTGAGACCATCAGGGAGGGAGGCAGAGGCTACCAGTGGAGGCTGCATTTAGGTTTCTATCTGCAAATAACAAACAGGACTTGTCCAAGGAACAGAGCCAGGAGCAATGGCTGTAACCACCAGAGGTTCCTGCAAGCTAACCAGGTAGCAGCCAGTGCACTGGGATGCAGAGGCAGCAACACAGTGACGTCTATACTGGAGGCACACTGTCAGGTTACAACTAAAACCTCGACTGATAAAAAAAACCATAAGTATTCTTAACATATTTCCAGTAGGATGAGAATAGAACTTTGAGTTTATACACTCTCTAGTATTCAAGCATGGACCCCTAGCTCCAATGAGATTTTCATCGACCTGTTTCTTTATGTGCTATTTTAATTATCATGTTTTGGATGTTTCATTCATAAAGTACTATTTGTATATTAAGCTGGAAGACAATACAAGACTGATTAATCTGAAACATGATCATACTATTCCCCCCCCTCAGAATACTAATATGTACATTCATACACACACATATATATAAATGTACATATATACATGTAGGATTTATGTGACCAGCAGCCTGCTCAAACACAGTCTCTTCCAAACATCTGCCTTAAAATCAGTCTTGCTTAAACAAACAAACAAATTTTTAAAAACCCCATAAAATGATAGCTTTGAGACACCAAGTGAAAATTAGGGATAAGGAGCACAATGTGCTACCCCACTCGGGGAGATAAATTACAATTCTCCGTTTGGGGAATATGACCTTTAACTACGTAGATCACTCTAAATGGAGCTCTGTTTGGCTGCTTCTGATACCTACGGAAGCTGGCGCATCTCTAGACTACACTGCAGTCTGCAATACAAACACACTCACAGAGTTTTAACAGCGTGCATAGCTCACTGGAGCATATGTTGTTAGACCGTGAAAGGAAAGGCACTAACACTGCACATGTCCCATGCAAATACAAGTGCAACAAGGAGCAGAAATGGAAATGCAGTAGGAGAATTTAACAGCTTCAGACTACAACTGTGATCGTCCCTACTATGCACAGTGGATACATGAAATCCCATTACTTCCCCTACTCATCGTTTTCCTAACATGGCCTTTTCTGCCCTCTTGAACTTCTGTAGCTCAATAGCTAGTTCCCAATATCTCAGATACAGCCACATAAGTCTTCCATTTTGACATTTGTTTCTGTTCAGCAGATTGCCACAGTAGTTATCATGTTTGAAAATATCTTTTAAGCCACTTTCCATATGTAGAGCCATAGCAACAGGATCAGTTGCTGCTTTAACTAGCAGATTTTTCTCTATTTCTAGTCTCTGGCTTCTGGGTACAACAAAACTGCAGTAGATATCCTGCCTTTCTTTAAGTCCCTCTTCAAATTCTTTTAGTAAAATATTGGCTCTCTTTTGCCACTCTTCTTCCTTTGCCAGACAACTTTGGTACAAGCTACCTGCTGCTCCTGAGTGCAAAAGGACTTGTTTCTCCCGCTGTAACTTCTCCTGTTCCTGTTCTAGGATCCTTCTTTCTTCTACTAGTTTGCGACTCTGGGACACGAGGGCTTCACGGTAACTCTGGGTTCTGTTGCGTTCCTTTTCAAGCTCCAATTCCAAATGAGCAACTGTGCGACGATTTTCTGTGATTATATCCCGGTATTTGGCTTCCAGGTCTTTTTGTAAAGATGAATGTTTTTTATAATATTCTTCTTTTTCTCTTTCTATTTCTTTTTGACATTCTCTGGTCCAGATCCAACCTATCATATAAACAAGACTTCAGACGTGAGTATAACACATATAACATTGATAGGGATGATTAATTAACCATGCCTCTAAAGAAGCTACTAAGTGCTAACAAGCTTTCTTTCCCAGCCTCCCTAGTGATATCTACTTCTACTCACAAGTCGCACAAAATGTATTTCCGTGGGTCCATGTTTCACAGTAAGTCACTTTAAATGATCATGCTTCCTTTGAAGTAAAATCACTCTTTTTTTGCCAATGCATACACTTCTTGGATTAAAAAAGGAAAATAAAGTTATGGGGAAACAAACTGGGCACTTCCAACACAGGAACTGCACTAAGAACTTTTCAGGTCCAGTAAATACATATATATCAGCAGCTCCTTGGGTTGTCACAGTGTGCTGGAGAGCCCAAAGGTATGTCCACTCTTCTGAGACAACTTTGTAAATTGAAGCTTAGTAAATACAGATTTGATTCCATGTGTGAAAAATGGCTGTTACCTTAATGCTATAAACAGTGCTTATTGCTTATAACATTATAAATGAACAGAGCAGAGGAAATTCCTAATTGGGGCAACACTGTACTGCTTCAGAGGTTCCCCTTTGGCTGGAGAGGGAGGCACCTGAGCACAGCCCCTCACCCCAGCTCCAGCAGACAGGCCAGGGTGCTACTTACGGAAGGCAGCCAAGCCCAGCATGGGGACCAGCAAGGCGTAGTTCCATCTGCTGCCTTCATCCCCGGGCTCTCGCTGGTTTGGCAGGATGTTCCAGTTGGGAGGGTCATTTAAATTATTCATGAAGGCACCTTACATTCACAGGAGAGAAACACGGCCTCAGCACCACGCAGAGAAGTGGGGCCGCTCCCACTGCCACCCTGTCACCTGGGCAACAGCTAACGCCGGGACAGGTATTTCTGCCCGAGACCCTCAAACGGCGGCCCTGTCACTTGGGCATTCTGCACGGAGGCACTGCCGCCCAGCCAGAGGCTCCCCAGCCTGCTCTGGAACTACCGGCCCGGCCGCGGCCGTCACCACCCCGCGGCGGCCCCCGGGCCCCGGCGCTGCCGCGGTTCCCGCCCACCCCCTTCCCCCGGCCCGTTAGCTGATGTTGCCGCCGCCCCCAAAGCCTACAGGTCCCTCTGCGCTGCAGGCCCCGGCCCCGCCACTAGCCCAAGGCCGACCCGGAGAAGGGCGGGCCTGACGGGGCGAGCGGGCCGCCGCCACCTACCAGCGCGGAGCCGCGGCTGAGCGTTATCGCTGTCACTTACCTGCCGGCCCCGCCCTCTCCCGGGCTGTCCCATTAGCCTAGAAAAAAAGGGGGAGAGCCCATGAGGATAACAAACGGACTCGTCCGAGTCGTAAGTGCTTCCAGTCGGCTGGCCCGTCCCATCCCGCTCATGGGGAGGGACGAGAGGAAACTTGAGGGGGATCTCGCATGCAAGCACGCACGCTCCCGGCCCGTGACTCCCCCCCTCTCAGGACGATTGGTCTCTGCCGCCGAGCTTTGAGGGTAGCGGTGCCGTTAGCGGCGGTCTCGCGCATGCGCCGTGTTCGCTCCTCCGGGTCGGTGCGAAATGGTGGCGGTAGTAGCGGCTTCGCGGAGCTTGGCGAAGCGCTGGCTGCGGCCGGCGGCGCGGGCGGTGAGTGCTTGTCCTCAGCCCGCTCTGTTCTCCCTCCGGCGTCCCGGTGGAGGGGAAAGGGTCAGGCCGCGGGTCTGGCACCGAGAGCCCCTTCGGGAGGGAGACGGGCCGGCCGGGCCTGGGGCTCCCGCGGGTCTCCTGCCTCTCCTCGGCAGCGGCGGGGGAGCGCGCCTGGCCCGTCCTGGCCCGCCCTCCCCCGCGGTGTGGTGCGCGGCGGCCGGAGGCGCCCTTTCCGGGCTGTCTCCTCCGTGACCTTGGCGGCGAGCACCCGCCCCGGGGCCAGGAGCCGCGGCTGGGCTGCGGGAAAGGGGCGGCCAAGGCTGTGCGAGACCGAGGGCCTTATCGCCAGGCTTAGTCTCTCCTTTTTTTTTTTTTTTGTTGTTGCGGAGCGGTGTTGTCCTGGCTGCTGTGCTCCTGGGGCAGGGTGCTGGGAGGTAGCTGGCTGTCGGCATGGCCGGGCTGCTTCTCCTGGCTTGGGGAGCGAGCGGCGTAGTTTTAGGTTGTGATCAGGCTCCTTGAGCGACAGAGAGGGGGACCGGGTGCGGGATGTGCTGGGGAACAGCCCTGGAAAATTCTGGTAGGTGCAGCACCTTCCCATGCGAGCGCCTGGATAGAAGGCTTACTGGTGGATCCTTCTGGACCTGCGTGAGAAGCTAGTGTATGTCTATATGCTGCTTAAATCTGGCCAGCAGCTGCTTCCAGGGCTTGCTTCTTAGGTTCGATGGTTTTGTTTTGGCTGATCTGTAAGTGGTCCTTAGCGGAGGCTTGTTTCTTTCTGTGGTGAAGTGGGAGTTCTCAGTTTCTTTCCCCTGTTCTGGCCGTGTGTGTCCGTATCTTGGGATTACAAAGACAAATGCGTAGGAAAAGGACCCTGTACCGCAGCTGTAGTTGACCCTGTCTTATAAATCAGGTGCAGAAATGATAACCTACCTGGAGGGAGAAAGGCTTAAAGAGTGTCATTACGTTTTTGGTGGCAGTGAACTGGCCGTGACTGGACCTTTAATTTCACAAAGGCTATGATGTTCCTGATAGGATTCATGTGATCAGTGTTTACTTCAAATTTAGTGTAATTTTCTGCTTTCTGGACTTCTGCTCAGACTCATTCTGGACAAAACTTAGTGGCAGCAGAAATTCCTTTTTATAGTTTTAACAAAAAAGTGTATGCGGAGGGGAATAGCAGTTCTGAAAACTGTTTTGCGGAAGCTTAGATCTGAGAAGAAAAGAAAAGCAATCTGCCAAACAGTTGTGTGGCTTTGTTTTTTTTAATAACGTATTTCCAGAGTCCTCTCATGCAAAATGTATTTGATAACTTGCTTATAGTGAATTCAGAAAATAGCAATGGTTTTTAAAAGGAAACTAGTTGCAAGGTGTTTTGGCAGTATTCTGACTGGAGATTGAAGCAGACTGTTTACTCTGAGGGGAGAAAAAAAATGGGTCGGTTTTGCTTTGGGCTTTAGGGCATAACCAGGGTTTATAGCTCTTGGGGATTGTTTTATTTTGTATGTTTTTCCCCTGGGTCATTGGCAGTTCTGAGTATGTGCAGACCTGTTTATTGTGTGCTGTCTTTACATACAGTAAATATTTTATTTGAATTGGTTTATGCAATAACCAAATGTATTGTTCACCTGCAAGTAATAACTTATTGTAGTAAAAAGAGCTGCACTGTTGTTGGAACAACATTATGGAAGCAAACAGTAGTAGTATTGGCTAGAGAATGCATGGCCACCACATTTAAAGTGTGCAGCGCAGCCTGGCCTGTCAGCTGGAGTTCTGCCAGTCTAACTTCAGCTGCACCCAGGCCTGTGACAGCGCATTTGTGACAGAGAGGACGCCCCGTTTTAGCTTTATCTGTGATTGTTGGGAAAGCTGTTTTGTAGATAAAATACATCTAATACTTAAGTTTCACCTGGCTGTCAGCAAACTAGTCAACCTGATTCTGTACAGGAAGTATTAATGAATATTAATACAGGAATTAAGATGGGCATGGAATTGTCCCAAAGTGTGCTAACACAGCAGGGTCAAAGGGTAGTACCCTCCTCCAGGTAGCTGCCTGGAGGACGGTACTAGTAGAACTCCTTATGGATAGGTGTTAAGACTGATTGTATTTTAAAGATGGCTGTAAAAACCAGAAGTGTGTTAGCAAATATGACGACACATTAGATTCACTGTTATGCAAGAAGATAATTTGAAGAAGCTAGTATGAGAGATTATAAAACTAAGTCAAGTGTACTGTAGTTCAGGGATGGGGGTAGAGAAGAACATTTGTAAGTGATATGGAGGGAAAACCTGCTTGTTAGTGTGTGTGTTATAGGATGATTGAACCATGACTATGACTATTACTGGAAAAGGCAAATACCATCACTCCAGTGCATTTTAGGATATATTTCAAATAGGGAAGTGCTGATGTTGCTGCATAGGCCATTAGTATGGCTTTGTGTTGCTGTTCTGATCAATAATACGTGCTCAGGTGTGTTTTTCTGAATGGTATAAAGGAAAAAATACCAGGTTCCAAGAAATTGGAGATTTACACTGTGGAGATTAAAATTCTGATTTTTTTTTTTTTAACCCATCAAAGCAAAGACTGGATACTGGGTAGGTTTGAGTGGTAGGGTTTTTTGTTTTGTTTTTGAACATGCCAGGAGAGAGGGAGTAACATCACAGAAGGGGAAAACCGTGCCCTTTTGCTTCATTTAGATATTAATAAACAGTTCTAAATTGGCCACTAATTAATGGAGAATGAGAACAAGAAAAAGATGTCTGGCTTTTGAAGCAATGATGAACTGAAACAGCTTTCCCTACCACCTATTTTTTTGGTCTTCATTACTCTTGACTACTCAAAATAATTAAAATTCTGAGGATTGCTTGACATGAGAGGTATTTTCCATTAATTTCTGTGGTTCCTGTAAGGCTGTCTTCATCTTTCTTTACTTATGAAAAAAGGCAATAATGCTACAGCATTAATTGCAAACCTATTCTTCTGTCGGTGCAGCCTCAGATAGGCCTGAGAGACTGGTTAGTGTTAGTGAAGTGAATAAGAGATAGTCTGTGACACTCTGCTGCTTGCAGGCTATTCTCTCATCCAGTCAGAAATTTTTTTTTCTTTTTTTCTGGGTGTGTATGTATATATAGGAAAGCCAGAACTTCATTGCATGTAGCTCTAAAATACATTGATACAATATTATTGAATATGTGGTATCATACTGCGTATTTACATAACATACCACTGTAAATAAAGGTTTGTTATAAATGTAGGGTAGTCAAGAATGCTGAAAGTCTTCCTTGTGGAAACGTTTGTCCTGTAATAGTTGTATTGACTTCTTTCCATAGTGGCCAGCGGCATGTCAGACTCTTGCACGCAAGTTACACTTCACCGTCTATGGAAAGAAAAATGTCTCTACGAAGGTTTCTGATTCGGTATGTTTGCACTTTTTTATATCTTAAGTGACAGAGTAGATAAAACATTTACTGCTTGAGAGATATGAAACAGCCACGTACTTGGCTTTTCGTGGGGTGTTGTGGTAAAGTACACAGTGAGACAGAGTTGCTGGAATGCCGCTTTTTTAATGGTAGTTTCCTTCCAAGAGAGTCTATAACAGATGTAGCATGCACTACAAGAGTCTGTTTAAGACATTAAACCTATACTGCTTGTGTCTCCATGAAACTTAAGTTTGACCTAGCTTGAAATATCTGTGATCATAACAAACTGATTTATTTTTCCAGATTTCTACACAATATCCAGTAGTGGACCATGAATTCGATGCAGTTGTTGTGGGTGCAGGAGGAGCAGGTCTGCGGGCTGCATTTGGTTTGTCAGAGGCTGGATTTAATACAGCGTGTGTTACAAAGCTGTTTCCCACCAGATCTCATACTGTTGCTGCACAGGTGAGAAATGAGGTAGAACGAATGTTTAAAAAAATACCTGCTGTCGGAAAACTGATTGGGATATGGACATGAACATCATGTTTCAAGGCCATGCTTCCTTTTGTAAATATTACATATTTAGTTGAAACTCTTTTGAAGGGCAATATATGGTTGAATTCTCTTCAGTGCTTTTTCCCTGCATTCAATGTAACTTTGCAATTCATTGCTATGCAAAACAGAACAAAATAAGAGCCATTGTGAAACGGATAAATTGCACAGGTTTTTCATAGTCACATTAAATCTGACTTTACTGTATTTCTTATACATAGAGGCATAAATGGTATGTGATTTTTGAAGAGAAATGAGGAAAACATGCTAAAACTGGACTTCAGTAATATAATTCCACAAAAATACATTTTCAGGGAGGAATCAATGCTGCTCTGGGAAACATGGAGGATGATAACTGGAGGTGGCATTTCTATGATACAGTGAAAGGGTCTGACTGGCTGGGTGACCAGGATGCCATACACTACATGACCGAGCAAGCCCCAGCTGCAGTGATAGAGGTAAGACTCGCTGGAACTGATGTCAACTGTAGTTATAACACAGACTAGCTTCCTAAGAGATCTTCTTAGTAGAAACATAATAAAAAAACTTGTGGGATGGTTATGAAAGAGTTTCTGATGCTTGTATTTGGGTGCAACAGCTGGAAAATTATGGAATGCCGTTCAGCAGAACTGAAGAAGGAAAAATTTATCAGCGTGCATTTGGTGGACAGAGCCTTCAGTTTGGAAAAGGAGGACAGGCTCACAGATGCTGTTGTGTTGCAGACAGGACAGGACACTCACTGTTACATACTCTCTATGGCAGGGTAAGCAGCTGTGAAATAAACTTGGTTGGGGTTTTTGTATTTGCAATTTAATGTTTTATTGTGTTTGAGGGTGGTGTGTGTGTGTGTGGTGGTTTGTTTTTTTTTTTCTTCCCCCTGGAGTTTGAATTAAACAAGCCAAATGTGTAGCTGTTCATCTATCGATGAGGAATCCAGGGGAATAATAACAGTTCTGGATATCCTTCCTTCCTCGGGTTGGAGTGGAAGGATGTAGCCTAGGTGATGCTTGTTTTTTGTCAGGAGTATGCGTAAATAGAATAAATTGAAAGATCGTAATTATAATGGCTCTCATGAAGACAACAGTTGTTAATTACTGTACCCTATTACCTTTGTGGTCTGGAGTACTTCACTGTTAATATTTTTGTGTCTGTTAACTAGACCCAAAGAGAATTTATGTAAACTCTCCCCAAAAATCTTTTTTCAAAAAATGTGACACAGCAGCACTGGGGAACTCTGAAAAGAGGTACAAGGCAGCATTTTCCTTCACTCATCTTCAAACAGGGAGCAGGGGGAAACGAAGTGTAAATGTATGAAGGCTTACTGTGCATTTCCGAGCTTGCTCGATAGCAAGTGACTTGTGTTCCAGTGTCTTGTTTCTATCAGTTCTACAAGCCATAATTGAAGAAAGATTTGGTTATTTTAAAATGGCAGTAAGCTACTTGTAACCTGAAATCAAGTACCCAGTAGCTAATTTTTTTTTTTTTATTTACTTAGTAGCTAGATAATTGCTCTCCTTTGGGTTCACACTATATATGCTGCTGCAATACAAATGAGCAGTGCTGCCAAACACTGGTCTGATCCTTGAGGGCATGAAAGAATGTTTGATTTAATGCCGGCTGCTTCTGCTGGTAAACCAGGCTCCGGGACGTGTATTCCACTTCTCTGCGAGAAGTTAAGCAAAATGTGTTTGTACATGTATCAAGCACCGCAGCTGACTAAAGTGTTGCCACGTGCATGGGCAAATAACAAGCCTTGCTGACTAGCTATGACTTCTCAGAATTAACTGGTTTGGTAACTACTTGTCTCTTTAAGCTAGAATAGATTCATTAGCAATTTTTTATAAAGATTTGAGAAGAAACTGGCTTCCCCTGACCGTCGGTGGGGGTGGCTTTTATCCTGAGACAGCCCATATGCACTGACCATTTTCAAGAGAGGTTCCTTCGGTTTAAGTTCCTTTTTTCATTTTCCTCCAGTCTCTGAGATACGATACAAGCTACTTCGTTGAATATTTTGCATTGGACCTACTTATGGAAAATGGAGAATGTCGTGGTGTTATTGCTCTGTGCATAGAAGATGGCACTATACATCGTTTTAGAGCAAAGAACACTGTCATTGCCACTGGGTAATGTAATGTTTATGATGAAGGACAGAAGCTTGAGAGTGCTACTAGTTGGAAGTCTGTGTGTTTGTACATGTATTTGTATCCACAGTGTGGGGATGACATGTTGACTTGAAAAATATAATTCATATATTCATCTCTTCCCCCTGGCCCCATCAGAAGCAATATCATTGAATTTAGTCATTTCTTCTGAAAGAAGGCATATGCTAGTTTTGTGACCAAGTAAAAAATTAGTAGAAGATCTAACTTTGAATTCTAGAACAATGACATAAAGTTGGAATGTGTAAGAGCAGTATGTCTTAGATTTTTAAAACATTTTTAAAACATTGTTGCAATGCTACCAATGTGTGTGTATCTGTAGGGTTCCCAGTTGCCTGTAGGAACCTGCTTTTTTCAAAATTATGGAGAATCTATTGCATTTTGATACCAACGTTATAAGTCTGATTGTTGTAGGATGAAGTTTTCAGAAGATGAGCGTAACTTAACATTATGTGGTTGCAAAAGTTTGTATATGTTTATTAAAATACTGTATGCATTAGTCTTTTGCTGCTTATGGCTGTCTCTTATCTGTCTCAGTATGCAAAACACTTATAAACATCTGTCAAAGAAAAATATTTAGGTTGGTTGCTTACATAATTTGGCTTTGTTAAAGCCAAGGCTGTATTCATACTTGCGTACTTTGAGGTACCTACAATAGGTAGATTGATATTTCTTCTGAGAGTTTGTCCTGAAATTGTGAATATTGTCAGTTCTCAGTAATGGTGGAAGCTAAGCTTTTTTTTTTTTTAGGCATAAGAATGCATGTCTAATACCTAATTTTAGACAGCTAAGTTTTGAAATCTAAGAATATAAAATCAGGGCCATATTGAGGATATAAACCATTGTTATAAAACTGCTAGTAATAGTTCAAATGAAGTCGAATGGTATTGTATTGAGAGAACTTTCTGAGGTAACTTTTTTCTGGAAAAAAGTTTCTGATGCTAACCTAACTATTCTGCTTTGGAATTGTTATTGTTTTTCTTGGACCTTCTGTCACCAGCTGTTTTTTAAATATGGTTGAGCATAGCAGAGCAATATAAATTTTATTTTCTTTTGGTTGAACTTAGTACAGGAGATGGCAAAACTTCCACATCTTGCTTATTAACTCTCCGCTCTAATTCCACTGTTGTGAAAAGAGCATAGTTGAGTCGTATGTTCTGATGGTTTTTGTGTTTTTTTTTTTTGTTTGTTTGTGTTTTTTGCGTTTTTTACTGCTAATTCTGGTAACTTTTGTGTCCTTAGTGGGTATGGCCGCACTTATTTCAGTTGTACATCTGCTCATACTAGTACGGGCGACGGCACTGCTATGGTTACACGAGCTGGTCTTCCTTGCCAGGACTTGGAATTTGTACAGTTTCACCCTACAGGTACAGAATATGAAATAATACTTACAACATTATTTTTAATTATTTGAACAGATTTTTTTTGTTGTTTTAAATGTGGTCCAGTCAGTTTGCACTTTGCTGCAGCACTTCATCAGTTGCTTGTGACGGGTGTTCAGACTTGTCTGCAGCTCCTGTGGAATATAAATCTGAGAGTAAGACTTAAAATATGAGGTCTCAACTGTTCTAATTTAAAGGCCAGCGTTAAATATTTTAAGGTGCTGTCTTTACCTATAATAATACATTTTAGGAATTCCAAGCTGAAACCACTTCACCTCTTAAAGTTAGTTTCCTCTTGTCTTTCAAATATTAAAGGGCTTGGTATTAGATACAGGAGCAATGGGATAATGCAAGTATTAGGCAGCTATACACTCGATTATTTTGTGGAAATGAGGTAGTTGAAGTAAGGGTATATATTTAGCACTGTAATTTTATAGCATAGGATCAGTATCTAAACTGTGGACAGCAAAGGTCACAGACTAAAGATCTGCTTTTTTTGGTTCTAGCTAAATAAGTGCTTAGTTTTAACTTGTGATAAGTGGTGATTTTTTTAATTGTTCACTTAATTTTGCAGTGTTATCCTTGTTCATTTGGCTTAGCTAAGTTTTTTCTAGTCAAAGAAGCTTCATTGCTTGTCTGATCATTCCATAGCTTTTAACATGATTATCAAGTACATGAGTTAGTTAGCATTTTTGTTTTCCATGATGACCAGTGCTGAAGGCTAACAGGTGTGCCTTCCTCTCTAAAGGAAAATAAGACTTCCTTCTTGGAAGGAAGGAAGGACTTCTTTGAAACCCCCCTGTACTGCCTGAGCATAGAAGAAGAGGGAACAAAGATGAGCAAACTGGCCTTGAGATAATCAACTTCTGGTTTACTTAAAAATCTTGAAAAAAGTAATTGCTGAAGGTCTGCAAAAATCTTTGTAAATGTCGTCTTACATATTGCTGTGTGCCAGTCTCTTCTAGTTCTAATGTTTTAGATACTGTGGGTGTTCTAAATCAACTTGCCTTCCAGGAAGAGTTTGAAAGGAATAACAGTACTTGTTTCTGAGTAGTCTTGGGAGACAGTTACTAGTGGTATCGTTAAGGTGGAATAAAATCTGCTCCTGGGACTCATTTGCTTTTTTTTTTTAAGAAAACCTTGTTTACTCAATCCTGGTTGTCCTGATGATGAATATCAAAGAGAATGTATAATTTGACGGTTATTTTCTTTCCTGACAGGTATCTATGGGGCTGGCTGCCTTATAACAGAAGGATGTCGTGGAGAGGGAGGTATTCTAATTAACAGTCAAGGTGAAAGATTTATGGAGAGATACGCACCGGTTGCTAAGGATCTGGCTTCCAGAGACGTAGTATCTCGTTCTATGACCATAGAAATTCGTGAAGGAAGGTTAGTTAAATATTCTAACGAAGCTGCAGAATTAATACTTAATTATTCTAGACCATATGCAGTGCAATAGTTCATTTGATAAACACCTGATAATTTATGGGAGTGAGTTTTAATAACTGGTAGCTGAACACTGCATGTAGCACAAAAATTTTGCTGGTTAATTCTCTATTATACTAAAAGGGAACAGAAGGTGTTAGACGTTCCCTGTGTGAATTCGATGCATCTAGAGGCAGTTGGTCAAACAAGTTTAATGTACATGCTCTTAACTGCAAACAATGGTAATATTTTGGTGCTCTGTTCTTTTGATTAATTATCTTAAATATTTACATATTTCTGGAGTGATATAGTGGTTTAAAGTCTTAAATACTGTGAATTATTTTGTAAAGAAAGCTGGGAGGTGAAAAATATACTTAAATTCTTTCAGGTTCAGCAGTCTTCTCAAATATGCGAGATACTAATTTTTATCAGATAACTTTTAATTTTTTTTAAGTTAAATTTTTTCACAAATGAAACAAAATGGATTAGAAATATTACCGGTGTTTGCAGAATTCCTGTTATGTATTCCAATGCTGAATTTTTTTTTGGTAGGGGTTGTGGTCCTGAAAAAGACCATGTGTACTTGCAGTTGCACCACTTACCACCACAGCAGCTAGCTACCCGTCTCCCAGGAATTTCAGAAACAGCTATGATATTTGCTGGAGTTGATGTCACTAAAGAGCCTATTCCTGTTCTGCCTACTGTGCATTATAACATGGGAGGTATTCCTACTAACTACAAAGGACAGGTGAGTAATATACATCACTTTTAGTATTTTTTAAAATCATAATAATAGGAAATGATTTTCCAAATATAAAGGCATTAACGTTTTTCATAAACGAAAGGATGATTAATAGCAGCAATAACAATATTGTAATAATGATGTCAGAGTACTTGAAACACATAATCTGACTTGGTTTTGTAAATAACTTGATAATCACGTTCCAGTCCCTCTGGACTGGAGGTAGGAGTTCAAGGAAACATGTAAAATGAAGTTACTGTCACGTCAATGACAACAATTCTCTGTTTATCAAGTTGAGGGTAATATAGTTGAACAAAGATTAAACTAGGGCTCTATTACATTCTATAAATTAAATCAGTGTATATTAGTTCTCTGTAATTTATGTAATCTCTACACTAAAGGAGATTCTCCAACTCATACTAGTTAGAAGTCAATGTGGTGGTGTCAGATGAATTTTTCTGTTTCAGAATATTGTACTTGTTATTTTGTTTAAGGTAAAAATTTTCCTTAGAAATGTGTGCAGATCAGACTTTTCTTCCTGTGCTTTTCTGACTTGCTCTGGAATTGTGATGAAACGGAACCATAAGCCTAAGTAAAGAAATGTTAGTTTTTAGTGCCATCTGTATTTATAGAGTGTTTCTACTTACCGTTTAGAATTAAGGTATTCATGGTTAGAGTTGGAGAAAACTTTAGATTGCTGTGTTTCATCCTTTCATGTACATAGCCTTTGCAAATAAGGAGGCCTGCACAGTTATAAACTGTTTAAAAAAAATAAGTATTAATTGACTGACTGAAACGATAGGTGATTACACACGTGAATGGTGAGGATAAGGTGGTACCTGGTTTATATGCATGTGGGGAAGCAGCCTCTGCATCTGTCCATGGTGCAAATCGTCTTGGAGCAAACTCACTCCTGGATTTGGTGGTCTTTGGTCGTGCTTGTGCCCTTACTATTGCTGAGACATGCAAGCCTGGTAAGTTTCACTTTTTTAGAGACATTTGCCTTTATGATTTCACTTCTGCCCAGCAGAGAGTTGTTGCTACCTAATTCAGAATGCTAGATATAGACTCTTATTTGTTAGAAAAGACAGAAATCAGCATTTATGCTTTTTACAGGCATGTTCTTTGTGGTGCAAAAGCTTGTCGTTTAGATTTCCTTTGTGAGTTCATCTTCTTAAAACTAGAATTGGATCAATGCTATTGGGCAAAAATGGTTGAGATTCTTCACTAATGAGCAAAATAGAATATCAGTCTGAAGACTGACTTCTCTACATCCTGTACTGCTCCTTCTACAGCAAAAGGTAGCCTGTCTTACACTTGGCACTTTTGTATGGTGGAATTTGCTGCCACCTTGTTGATTTATAAGGTGGACTGCACATGCAAGTGATAAGAGATAGATACTAAAAGCTGTAATTTCTCGTGTCCTACATGTGGATTGTCATTGCTGAATGTTATTTTTCAGTAATCTGGTTCAGCAACAGTTAATGAGCTGAAAAAAAACCCTACCCCCCAAAAAAACCACTCCAACAAAATACTCTGAGGCAATTATATTGCCAGAGCAGCCAAAGTCCAGTAGTAGTCATCCATTTTCTCACTGGTTAATGTCCAGATTAATAAGCCTGTTTGTTTTTTGACTCTGACTCTGCACAAAATGCAGAGTGATAGTTCCTGAGTAATCAACTTGAATCTAGCAGTGTCTATGGTCTCTGGCTTTGTGCAGGGATTTATTTGAGTCAGTCCTTCTGTGGCTCCTTTGAGTTAGTTGCAGGAGGGTTTTTATTAGTCTGAATGCAAAGCTATGTGAGAGGGGGAGTGTGCTGGTGCGATGCTGTGTGTGGTTTGTTACCCAATAACAGGTGGGTTCCAGTATTAGAGGTAAGATGCAGAGCTCACATTTAACTGCCAAGCTTATTGACTGGTCCCTTCACAGGTCCAAGAGAGGGTGGGACGAGGTTTAGGGGTAAGGAGACAAGGAAAATTATAGGAGAAGGTGGGAAGGAGCCATGAGATTATTCCATAGTTTAGAATAATTTCATCAAGTGCTGTTTTTAAGGAATTAACGGCAGAATTTAGCCAAACCTATAAAATCCCTGTTAAGTGTTACAGTAAAGAATGTGATTCATATATTCCACTGAGAACTCTGTTAAGTGTATTGATACTGTTGGTGGGAGTTCAGGAAAGTTATAGTTAACCTGTACCTCAGAGGAAGAAAACAGACTCTGTTTTAGTTAAATCTGACTTTTGGTAGTTGCTAGCCTATGAAACTGCCAGAAACCAAAACCAGTCACCTAAACTTAATGAAATTTTCTTATTAGGAGAGCCAGTTCCCTCCATTAAACCAAATGCTGGTGAAGAGTCCGTTGCTAATCTTGACAAATTAAGATTTGCTAATGGAACCATAAGAACTTCAGAAGTGCGACTTAACATGCAGAAGGTAAGCCTGGTGAAACTGAAGCATAAGGCAAGAGAAGCTGCAGGCAAAGGAGGTGGTTTGGCCACTCTGTAAAGTACACTTCAGAATTTGCTTTGCAGAAGTGAAAGTCAGTGTGAGAAGATTGTTCATGGTAAAGGGTGTACCTGTGCTTTTAGTTTCTTCTTCCCTTCATGGTTATTCCTCTTGGGTAGTTTACCCATTCCATTAAGTGGGGTTTCCTCTGTTTGGGGTGAATGGAAGAATGTGTTTTCTTTTTCTTCAGGCTGCAGGCATGTTTGAAGGCAAAACAGCTCTCTATCAAGCTCTGTTGGAACTAATGAAGTTACGTGGGATATGCATATGCAACTGATGTTGTTTTACTGTCTTGCAGGCAATGCAAAACCATGCTGCTGTATTTCGCACTGGTTCTGTACTCCAAGAAGGCTGTGAAAAACTTAGCCAAATTTATAGTGATCTGGCTCATCTAAAGACATTTGACAGAGGTAATTTGATAGCAAAGCATACACTTTTGTACTCTCTGGGAAAAGTGATTTTTTTCCTTCTCTAAACCTTCTTATATGTGTTTTGAAACTTTGGCTAAAGACTTTGACCATTTTGAATCTTTCAAAATATTTTGTAGACCCCTACTTGCTGAAAATGGCAATCAGTAAAGTACTTGTCATTTTCTGGTTGTGAACTCTTTGAAAGAGGCAGATACTGAAAACAGATTTAACTGTATGAGGTACTAACTGCTGCTCTCTCAGAACATGATGTAAAGTTGTTCAAATACTACAATGAACTTTGTAAAAATTTTCTGAAAAGGTCAGGGAGTTGCAAAAAGATAGCACAACATTCACAGGCTGTACAGTCAGTTTTCATTCTTCAGCTGAGCAGATAGCACTGCATACAGATAACTGCCATGTCTTGCAGTGTATCTTAGGAGAGCTTGGTTAATTCAGTACAACTGATGATGTACCGTTTGTCCCCTCACGTTGTGTATTTCTCTCCAACTACTGCTGTTGGACGTTTATCCTAACACTGAAAGTAGAACTGGCTTTCCTGGACAGCTTTTGCCAAGCATCAAGAAAAGTGTTATGGCAGCTTAGAATGTAGGGATCAAAAATGAAGATACATTCATGTAAGAGAACTATTATAGATAGTTATATGAAGAAGAACCCTGTAGAACTAACAGTTTTTTTTTTTTTTTTTCTGCTCTCTGAGGAAGGGAGAGGGAGGGAAAGCCCTGTTCTTGGAATCTGCTAGGGATATACTTCAAGAGCTACCATCTAGCCAGGGCTTGTGATCTGAAATGAGGTATGGGGACTGAGTTGTAGGTATGATACAAAGTGGGCAAGAATCTATCGTGTAATTTTGTCTCAGTAGTACACATGCAGCAGGGACACTTGGTAGAACTACTTCAATTTTTCTAAGATTCTTTATGATTGTTAGGTTGTAGGAATTGTTACTGAGCTTCGCAGGCAACAGTGAGTAATTCAGTATTGCAGAGTACTGTGACTGCAGTAGGTAGAGCATTGGCTAGTTCAATTCTAAGTATCGCCAATAGGACAGAAGTAAATTGAGGAATAACTTGTTTGTAGAACACCTTCCATGATATTTTAATATTTTACTAGGTATCGTGTGGAACACTGACTTGGTGGAGACCCTCGAACTGCAGAACCTTATGCTTTGTGCTCTACAAACCATTTATAGCGCTGAGGCTCGCAAAGAGTCCCGAGGTGCTCATGCCAGAGAGGACTACAAGGTACAAATATCTTCTGTGACCTGGATATAGGATTGACTTTCCTTGTTATGTGCCCTCAGATGGATTATTTAAAAGTTGTAATTTCTTTGAAGAACAGTCTTCAGAGTCTTGAGTTAAGATTAGTGTAGTATTTGTTTGGGATTCCATCTGCTCCCTCTTGTATGTCCTGATTTGTTTATATATAAAATGACCAATACGTGCAACATTAGGTAATGATCTTGAGAGGAGTTGTCCATGTGTACATCTGAATGATCAGAGAAGTCTAAACCAGGATTATAGTAATAATAGGTCATGAATGTATAAACAGGACTTCAAGCAAGAGTAATTGTTCTATGCAAGGAACATTACCTTAAATACTGAGGCTTAACAAGGGCTTTAAAAATTGTCATGGGCAGTGCTGAGATAAAGCTTGCTGGCTAGTAGGAGACACATTGTATTGCAGTTGTAATTGGAATGCAGCTAATCATGCAGTCATAAAGTGATTTGCAGATGCAATTTCTGGTCTATACTAACTTAATTTTCTCCTTAAGTTACGGATAGATGAGTTTGACTACTCTAAGCCGCTCCAAGGCCAACAGCGAAAGCCATTTGAAGAGCACTGGAGAAAGCACACCCTTTCATATGTGGATGTCCCATCTGGGAAGGTACGTTGAGCCCGATCCTTGAGGGACTTTCTCCCTGTCAACAAGACAGCTGCTCTCAGAGACAGCTGTTGATACCATGATAATACTGCAAATGATTGCAACTGTCTGAGGTACCTGATACAATTTAGTTTACTTAGAGGGGGAAAAAAAAAAAAAAAGAACATTTTTT
>WKFP01015081.1:1794350-1812119 GCA_011057875.1 Pterocles orientalis
TATACATGGGGGTGATACTTCTGAGCACAGATTTTGATACTATCAGAAACACACATTTAGAAAAATCTCTAAATGCATGTGAGGTTCAACAGGATTCAAAAAAATGTAGATCAAACACTAGAGTGTACCTGTTGTTCTGTTTTGATGCCTACAGATGACATAAGTTGGTATAGCCATCTTTGGCTGATCAGGACCTTGTTTCCATGGGTAGTCTGTAAGGCAGTACATCTGAGTCTTTTAAAGTCTGTGTGATCCTCATACTTGTTTGTATGTGTAACATATGCAGTTGAGGTATGGTAAAGACAGTCATGAGTCCTTTTTAGGCAGCTCTTAATTTAAAGCCATGGAGATCCAGGGCAGTATTAGGGAAAGCATGCCTTCCAGGAGGAAGGTGTTTGATACCAGCAACCATCTGCTATCCCATTGTGTTAATGCAAAATCTAATATAAACAGGTGTATGTAAGAGGTCTGGAACTTCCTTGTAGGAAATTGA
The DNA here is from genome assembly GCA_011057875.1 of Pterocles orientalis. NCBI lineage: Eukaryota > Metazoa > Chordata > Aves > Pterocliformes > Pteroclidae > Pterocles > Pterocles orientalis. The sequence goes on from WKFP01015081.1 coordinate 1,794,844, forward strand.
TTTCTGGAGAAGTTTCAGAGTCCAGTTATACAAACATGTGCATGACAAATTACCTTCGGCAAAACCACATCTTCTGGGGGGCTGTTTCCCATTCTGAGTGCCTCTAATTCAAATTGTATAGTTGTGATCAGTGTTCATGATGAAATTGTGCAGCTGTTGAACTTAATTTCCTAGGAGAAAGCAGTACAGCTATGCTGATGAGGAGTTTGTAAACAGATGAGCGATGTCCAAAACCTGACATTTCTGACACCCAAAAGATGGTCATGACCCAAGGAGAGACACAACATTTAATCAGTACCCTGAAGGACTTAATGTGGCTTCACTGAGAAATGGCTTAAGCAGTTTCCCTTACCTGGGAGATCTTACTAACCTGAGCAAATAACTGTCGAAGGGAGAACCAGCACATACTACCTCTAGTCCTACCCAGGAAGATTAGAATCCAAATGTTTTTAAAATTTGTGAAGGAGGGGATGTTTTTTGGACTTACAAAATCATCTGCATTGTTTCGGAAAGAGAAGATATAACCTAAAAGACCTTTTTAAAATCTTTTCTTTCTATGACTGTATAACATGAAATTAAATTATGTATTTCTCTATATTTCGGAATTCAGCATCTTCAAAAAGCACAGCAAAAGTTTTTTTTGCCTTTTTAATATCTGGTATTACATCAAACTCTCTTAGTTATTCTGGTATAAATTCCAATTGTTGTATGTAGATTTACAAGTGTAATGGAGAACACTGGTTGAATTGTAGCTATAAAATTCTCAGGTTTATGCTTTTAATTATTTTTTTTTCTAGTACAACAAATTTTATTTTTTTTTTTCCATTATAGGTAGCTGAAGGAAAATTAAATGATCACTTTCCATTGGTGGTGTGGCAGACTGGGTCTGGAACTCAAACCAATATGAATGTCAATGAAGTCATCAGCAATAGAGCCATTGAAATAATGGGGGGCAAACTAGGGAGCAAAACCCCAGTACATCCAAATGATCATGTTAACAAAAGCCAGGTCATTATACTTGTATTATACTTTTTTAATGTTAAAAGTTTTCTTCTTTTTAATTGGGAATTTTGAGTTCTCTTATAGCACTGTTTAGATTTGGGGGGGGGGGGAGGAATTTTGTGTACAGCTTTGGCAACAATTTCCCAGATTTTTCAGTTCAAGCTAACTTTAAAATGTTGGTCAGTGACAGTATGAGCTTTTGAGACTAAAAATGTTTAACTCATTCATGATAGATGAATTAACATGTGATGTAGTGGGCAGAGGTGGCTGCTGACAACCACTGCTATTGCAAACAGTCTTAAAGAAGTTAAATATTGATCCAGTTTCTAAAGGTTGGATACTTTTAACTGTTATCTCCGTAATTCATTACATAAACATGTGGAATAATAAAATGGCTGAAGTCCTGTAATGGGTATTTATATTTTTCCCCAAGGGTTGTGGTAGACATTTTTATTATACTTCACTCTTAATATTTTATTCAGATGAGGTGAAGTTGTATCCCTTCCTGATCTTTTGTGCTTACGCGGTATTGTGGGAACTATGGATTTAAAATGACCAAAGCAACATGTAGGTGTTCTGAAGTCGCCTACAATTCCTTTGAAATAATTTACTAATTTGATACCTGTCTCTCGTAACTACTTTAGCAATTATTTTTCTTTTTGTTTGTCCCAATGTGAACAGGCTACTCATATAGTTAACTTCCTGTGGGTATGGTTATAAAAAATTGACTTTATCAATAAAGTGCTAGACTGGAGTTTAGATTTGATTATTCCTGCAGATTGATTTGTGGAACACTCCCAAGTTGTTTACTCTTAGTTTCTTCTTGTTTTGTAAAATAAAGAGAATAAAGCCATACATGTATATCTTACAGCAAAAATGTTGAGAAAAACTGGTAAATAAATATCTTTAACTTCCTTCACAGAGTTCAAATGACACTTTCCCAACAGCAATGCATATTGCTGCTGCACAGGAGGTCAATGAGGTGTTGTTACCTGGACTAAAGAAGCTACAGAATGCACTTGAAGCGAAGTCCAAAGAGTTTTCCCAAATCATAAAAATAGGGCGCACTCATACACAAGATGCTGTTCCACTTACACTTGGACAGGTAAAAAAAAAAAAATTATGTATTTGGCAAATTCTTGTAAATATATTGGAAGAATCTGAAGCAAACTTGAGTTGCCTAAATTAAGTCGATAGTTTAAGAGAAATAACAGGAAATTGACTGAATCTCCGTCGAGAGTATTTTCGTCTTTATTGGAGTTTGCTGGATGCTGTGTTCTGCTGCATCATAAATTCTCTTATTTTTTTCCATGTGTGTTTTACTTCTAACAGTAGTAAGATATAAATAATTTTTAGATCACGTTCCATTACCAGATAACACATGATATTTCTATTGCACTGACAGTGGAAGGAAGAGGGTAGGTAGTCTGTAATCTGTAAGGTTATATAAACAAGGTTTTGTCAACACACAAAGCTAGTAAGCACTTTGAATGAAAATCTTCATGATATATATGATCATGTAAATGTATATTATATATATATGATAACAAATCTTTTGTTGACTTATTGTCAAGAATGGCTTATATTACATTAATTTGGTAATTAATTAACTTAAACTGAACTGGAAAAAATCCATGTAAAATTTGTGGTTTTTTTTCCAAGAATGTGGAGGCAGGATTTTTACTAACTAAAATTAAGTGAAAAAAGCCCAGGATCAGTTTCTCTAATTGTACCTTGAGAATATTAACCTAATCTGAGAGCTGATTGACCTTGGATTCAGATCCTGCTAAGTACATAACAAATAAAAGACAAGAGAAAGATGCATTGGGAATACTTTTTTTTTTGGTATGTAGGTTGTTTTATGTATAATTGTTCATACTGTGAGAGCAGTCTTGTAATATATGTAAATTCTTCCTATTAGTGAAAATATGCTAGGCTTTAGCATCTGCGTGAAGTTCAGTGCCTTCAGGTTTTTAAAGAAATTAGTCCAATCATGTTAAAAATCTAATTCTATATGCTTATTCTTGGTTGTTGCCTTTGTTCCTTTATTTTGTCCTCCTTTCTTCCAAAGGAATTTAGTGGCTATGTGCAACAAATTAAATATGGTGTGGCTAGGATTGAGTCAACCATGCCAAGAGTGTATCAGCTGGCAGCTGGCGGGACTGCAGTTGGTACAGGATTAAACACAAGAATTGGCTTTGCTGAGAAAGTTGCTGCTAAAGTGGCTGAACTGACAGGTGAGGAATGGTATTTCAGAGTTATCAGTATATGTGAGATATAATCAAATTCAAACTAAATCTTTCAGTTTCCATACTCCTCATAAGCTCAAATTATATTTATATTTTAACATGAAGTTTTCTGTTAATGATGTATGTTATATACCTTATACTTAGGATTTTTTGTGCAATATATTTTTATAGTTAGACTAAGTACATTGAAAGTGACTGAAATTACCACGTTTTTCTGAGCAAGGGTTGTTGGAGGTGGATACTGTTTCAGGCTTCTATTATTAACTCAGCTATGGTGCTTCTGTCTTGATCTCTGGTCCTCTGTCTCTCTTAATTTACAGTGACTTGGCACAAAAGAAGGGGGGGAAAAAACTCTTCCAAAACTACGTGTGTTTTTTTTTTTTTATGTGAAAGAGTAAATGTTAGCTGTCTGTTTTTTTTATGCTCTTTTTATAGATCTTAAAACTTAATTTACAGAGCCATTGAGTTTTTTGATCTATAAACCAGTTGTTGTGTCACAGTAGCGGTTTTTAAAATGCCTGCAAAATGAACGTGTATGTCTTTCATTTGAATTTGCTGTAAAATCTGAAACTGCTTATCAGCAGGTGGGTTTTTTTTTTGTTTTCATGGATGTGTTATTCATTGTCTTGTAGAAGGTGAAGGCTTTCTTGCACACTGACAGGGAAGAAGTAACTTGTCATAAGCAACAGCTGCTGAGAAGCAGTACAGGGCTTGTTTTGGGGCTTGAAGAAGCCACCAGTGGTTCTAGGAAGTTCTCCCATTTTAATGCTTGTTAGGTCAGGTTGTGCGAGTGTAAACAAGTAGGGCAGACTATTAAAAGTTCCATATGTTCTTATAGGGGAAATTTATTGGTAAGGGCAAAAGGGAAAGTTTGGAATAACCTCTGGAACTGAGAAAGCAGCTATGTAATTCAGAAGCTGGGTGAGATTTGGTGTTTGGCAAGAACTGCAAAGCACTAGAAATTATGGGGGTTGTGCTGCTCTTGTTTGAACTGGTAATGTAAGCTCAGACCAGTAGCTGTGTGGGGCAGAATTACAGCCCACAGTCCGTCCTTAGTAATGTCCGTTACCACTAATAACATTCTGCTGAGACTTTTCTTCCAGGGCAAAGCCCTAAAGTAATGTTTTTCATTATCAAATTTCAGGCATGTAATTAATGTAAACAGAGCAGGTGCTAGCTTTGCTCCTGTGCTCTTGTGGTTGGCAGCAGTTTCAGGCATCCTCCTATGTGTGAATCGGCTTTCACATATTCTGTCTGGTTTGTTGTTCCCTTCTAGTGCTGATACTCAGATGTATCTTTTTTCTTTAAGTAGCTAATTCCACTGTAATTACTTTTTATTTATCTTAATGTCTGCACTGTGCTGCAAAATACTCTCTTTTCATAACTCAGAGAAAGCACCGCAGCAGTTGACAGTGTAAAAAAACGAACTTGCTTTCATGGAAGAAATATATTCATTTGGGCTAACTTGAAAGAGATTCTCAACATTCACAAAGTACTGTGGTGCAGAGCAATGCTTAGTATGCAACACAGTACCAAAGCTTGAAATTCGTACTTTGGTTGTGGGTAGATGCTCAAATTTCATATTCTTCTATATTTTAGTGACTTCTTTTGTGTCTTTTGGATTGAATCTGTTTAAGAAATAGGTTTGTGAGGAACAGTCTAGACAAGAGAGAGAGGAACTTACAGTGCTATTATTACAATTTTTTATTAAACTAATTATGTGTTTAGTTATCTGATTGATGTCTGCAAGGAAGCGCCTCTTAGGTTTAATATTTCCTACCCTCCCTGTAGGTTTGCCTTTTGTCACTGCTCCAAATAAGTTTGAAGCTCTTGCAGCTCATGATGCTCTAGTTGAACTCAGTGGAGCTATGAACACAGTGGCGTGCAGTCTGATGAAAATAGCTAATGATATTCGTTTCCTGGGTTCTGGACCACGGTCTGGACTAGGAGAACTCATACTTCCTGAAAATGAACCAGGAAGCAGCATTATGCCAGGTACGGAGAAAACATACAGAAAAATTGCCTGTTTGTTTTGGTTTTGTTCGCTAACTCTTAACAGGTATTTACCAGACACCACCACTAATGTCAGTAATTCCATGATTCAACATTTCTGGGAGTTTTTATCTTCTGACATATTTTACTGAAATTTGTGTTCATAAAAATACTTGTTTGAACAGCTGTGTGTTGGCAAGTATGTGGCAGAGAGTGGTATCTGTAAACGTATTACTTTGTTAATACAGGCATACTTCTCAAAACCTTCCTTTAGAATTGCAAGATGTCTATTTTTTATGTAAAGGATGTTCTGAAACGAGCTTTAAATGGTCTAATCTAGTAATTGTAGCCACATCATGATGTGAATTGACTTCTGTCTTTACTTCCTAGCATGATTAGTGTTATGAACTCACATATTCCCTTCTGCAATGATCCCATTGTATGGGAGGATGAGAAAGGAAGGAATAATAACAGTAATCATTCCTTGCCTCTGTGGAATGGACTATTGGCCAATTTGGGTCTCAATCCGAAACCTAAGGTTGAATCCTAAGGTACTAATTGGGGCTGTGCTCCCTCCCAGCCTCTCCTGCACTTGCAGACACTGGCACAGCAGAGAAGCTGGAAAGACCTTCACTGTCCTGACAGCAACTATAAACATCAGTGTGTTATCAGCCTTCTTCTCAGCACAAATCCAAAACACAGCCTTACACTAGCTACTATGAAGAAAGTTAACTGTCCCAGTCGAAACCAGAACACTCCCACAAAGCATCTTGTGTTGAATGTGATTTGCTAAATGAGGGAATAAGTCATTTATTTATATATTCTTTATTCTTTGATAACCTTTTCCCTTCCACAACCAGGGAAAGTGAACCCTACCCAGTGTGAAGCTGTAACCATGGTGGCAGCCCAAGTTATGGGAAACCATGTTGCTGTTACTGTTGGAGGTAGCAATGGACACTTTGAACTGAATGTTTTTAAGCCCATGATGGTAAGTTCATAAAGTTTTAAATATCTAGGACTTTTAACATCATAGTTTGTGCCATCAGGTAACTCAGGGAACAAAACCTCTGGTCAATACAAGCACCAGAGAAGCTAATAAAATGTGATAACAAATTTTATTCTTTCGTATGGTAGTCCTTGTTATTTTGACAGGGAACTGGCAGTCTTTTTTACATTAAACTATCTTATGCAGATAAGCTTTTATCTTAAAATTGTATGCTTATCATCAGTCTAAGGAAGCAGGGAGAGAGGATAACAATCTGAGACAGAATTTTGTCCAAAGATAATTTAGTATTTTAGCTGAAAATGAGGATTTTTCTCTGTAGCAACTATCTGTTACTAATTTCTGTTACTGCTGAATACTAAAGGATTACATGCTTTTGGCAAGTGAGTCATATAAAATTGTAAATGATTAGTTTTAGACCTCAGTATTTAAAATAATGTCTGCCTTCTGCAATGTGAGCAGGGTACACCATGATACTTACTATCATAAGATGTTGAAGGAATAGTATAGATGTTAGAGTAGGGGTCATAGTTTAAAGAGAATGAAGGTGACTTATGGAAAAGATCTGAATATTAAATAGAAATAAAAGGAAAGTTTTTGAGATTTTTGTCATCTCGTTAGAAGAGGCACAAAGGAAGCAGCGTGTCATATGTTATTTTTTTACACAGCCTATACTGACTGATAATGTTTTTTTATTCTAGTAAGAAATGATTGAAAAAAAAATTAAATTTTGTAATAAAATAAGGATTTTTCGTTTCCTTACTGGGTCTGTTTAGGGTAATGGGTTTTTTTCCCCTCCATCTGAACTAACGTCCAAGTGTATGGCACCTGGTTTTGGGGGAAAAAAGTAATCATGTTGAACAGCCAGGTGATGTACCTAGCAGAAGATAAATTTTAATAGAGACAGACACCTCTCAAAAAAAAAAAAGTTAGGTATCGTCAAAGTAGAGGACTAATGCCAGACATTATTATGCTTTATATTTTTAGATGTCTTGATTGGTACCTGAGGGTAGAAATTACAGTGAATCAAATGCCTTCATGTATTTTTTGGTTGGTTATTCGTAAACTGTTGAAAGAATCTCTGTACATACTGTGGTGGTCATCTTTATACAAGAGTTCTTCCACTATTGAATGCTTCTCACAAGGTTCTTTTAAACAGGAGTGGCTGGGCTTACCCTGTAAAAGGAGGGTGTACTATTCACTGTACTCCTTTTTAACAAATAGCCTGTTAAAGAAGTGGATATTGCATGGGGGAACTGCTTATGAACAAATGTGCTTGATTGTGCCAGTATTAATGTCTGAATGTAATAGTTATGGGTTTTTTTCTTCTTTTTTTTTCTTTTTTAGATTAAAAATGTTTTAAACTCTGCAAGACTACTTGGAGATGTTTGTGTTTCTTTCACTGACAACTGTGTTGTTGGAATCCAAGCCAATACAGAGAGGATCAACAAACTAATGAGTGAATCTCTGATGTTGGTAACAGCCCTTAATCCACATATAGGTAGGTTGAAGGCTCAGAAAATTCTCAAAACATTATACTGAAATATTCTGTGGTAATATTGTTTTGCACATGTTATTGGTATTGTCACAATATTTAGGAGACCAAGACATGGCTCAGGCCGATAGTTAATTTACTTTAATGTCCCCAATTGTTATTACTGATAAAAAAGATGTGTCCTTCTTGCAGTGGCCACACCAATGCATTATAAAAATAATTCTAACCAGAGTAAAAAAAAAAATTAAAAAAAGTGAGAATTTGTGTACTTGTCCTGATTTGACTGCTAATAATAATGAAAAGTGAAAGATTACAATTTTGTATTTTTTTAAAAAGGAGAAAGTGACATAAAACTTGAATCTAAATGTATTAAGACCAGAATAACAGAATTTACCTTCAAGTCAGGAGTTGGTGTAAACATTCGGTGCGCATTTACTGCAAATTGAGTTAAGCAGTAGTAGCAGTATCTAGCAAATGAATTCTCCAAAGGCCAAGTGTGCCACTTTTTTCTCTTCTGAGACTGCAGCTGGCTGACTTCTTCTTGTTTTGTTCCAGGATATGATAAAGCCGCCAAGATTGCCAAGACTGCACACAAAGAGGGGACAACGTTAAAAGAAGCCGCTATCAAGCTGGGATTCCTTACGTCAGACCAGTTTGATCAGTGGGTGAAGCCTAAAGATATGTTGGGTCCTCAGTAACTTCTGTACAAAAAAAAAAAAAAAGTGTTCTTAACATAAAAAAATAAATTAAAACAAATGCGATGTGCGTGTGCTTCGCTCCTCACGCCCCCACGTTTCCAGGCTATGATGTTTTAACAGATGAGGTGAACTGCTCTGAGGGGGAAGATTCTACAGCTGTCTTTTTTTTTATTTTTTAAGAAAGTAGATTAAATGTCAGTGTTGATGTAACGTAAAACGCATTTTCCAGGAGGCAGCAGCAGTTGTGAAAGGTGGTGCGAGCCCCGCAGGGCCCGTGCGGTCGCACACCGCGTTGCGGGAGAGGAGGCCGCCTCCTGCGCTGCCGGCTGCACCCGCGGCTGGCCGCCACGGCCGGAAGTACGGGGGCGGGGCGCTGTACAAGTGCTTCCGGTTTCGCCGCGGCCCCGCCCCTTCCGGGTCAGCGGGGAGCGCTGCCGCAGTTACCGGGAGCGGGACCGAGGCGCCGCCGCCGCCGCCATGAACCGCTTCTTCGGCAAAGCGAAGCCGAAGGCGCCTCCGCCCAGCCTCACCGACTGCATCGGGACGGTGAGTGCCTTTCCCAGGGAACCTGTCCCGGAACACCCGCCGAGGGCCGGGGCCGCCCAGTGCGCTTCTCGGGGGGTGGCCGCAGAGCTCCGGGGCTGAGGGCGCCCCTGGAACGCCGGGGCCCCGTGAGGCGAGCCTCCGCTCGTGCGGGTACGGGTGTAGAGTGTCGTACGCGAGTGACTGCGCGTCCGCGGGCCTGCCCGTCCGCGGAAGTGTGCGGGTGCCCGCAGCCACCCCGAGCGCGGGGCTGTGGAGGCGCCGCCCGTGAGTGGGCGCGTGGGTCCGGTCCGCGGCGGTGCGCGCCTGCGTGTGTGAGCGCGGGCGCGGGGCCTGCGCGGCTGAGCGGCTACGGATACACCTACACGTACATACACGCTTCGTGTGTGCATCTATCATAGAGTCATAGAACGGTTTGGGTTGGAAAGGACCTGAGAGACCATCGGGTTCCAACCCCCTGCCATGAGCAGAGACACCTCCCACTAGCCCAGGTTGCTCAAAGCCTCATCCAGCCTGGCCTTGAACACCTCCAGGGATGGGGCATCCACAGCTTCCCTGGGCAACCTGTTCCAGTGTCTCACCACCCATATAGCTACGTGCCTGTGCTTTGGTACCTTTGCGTGACACCCAATAACGAGTTACAGTTGTTAAGATACAAAGTCAAGAGGCTGTGTTGGTCAGCTGTTGAGAAATGAAGGGCTGGCTCCAAGCACAGTTCTTTGGCATGAGGAAGTCTATAAACAATTGTTATAATTACCGAGCTCCGTGTTAGCTTTTTGCCCTTTTTTTGCCAACTTTCAATTTCTGCAGATGGAATTAAAATTTAAGACAGTTCTGTATACTAGTAAGTGGAGGGAGAAACATCCTTTTACAAGTTTAAAGTTTATGAATTTAACTTTTTGTGGCAATTTACATGAAGATTTGTGAAAGACGGTGTGTTTTCAAGCCATTTTCACAGTAGTGAAGTCTCTAGTACAGGTCCTGCTAAAGGATTAGAGATGCTTTCATATTTTTTTCTTAAATTGCTTGTGAATTATTATTGAAGAGTTGTATGAGAGATTAAAAAAACCTGCGCTATTTCTTTACCATGTTACATTCAACAGTTCGGAGACTCGAGTAATGTAACTTCTGTGTTGTTTTCAGTCTTAGACATTTTGTTGTACCTTTTGAGAGTCAAATTGCTTTGTAAAATCTCTTACCATGTTACTTCAATGTTAATTAGCCATTAGATGGCAGGAATTATTGTGTCGGCAAGCCATGATTAGTGTTCATAGTTCCTATTTAAAAATGTAGACAACTCTTAGGCAGTAATTCTGCCTATGGTTTGGATGTTCTTTCCTGTGTATGCAGAAGCAGCATGACTGAACCCAATAAGATGAGCACACGATGTTCTTTTTATAATGTGGTAAGAGAGAAAGTATCACCTTAAGATATCTGAACAATCTGGGATTTTTGCATTGAAATAGCTGGTTCTGTGAGGTCACTAATCTGAAGTGTTTACTGAAGCCCAGGAAACACTTCTCCCTACTTTTCTTCAGTAGCTGGTTACTCTCAAGTTTGCCAGCTGGCTGTGTGATGCCCTCATATCTCCCCGCTTACTCCTCATGGGTATGTTTCTGCTCTCTGCCTTGCGTTTTCTGCTTGCTTTCTTGCTGTCCCTGCTGTGCTTACCTCGACATCCCACTAAATGGCAGATTTTTTTTTTTATCCTTGCTGGCTGAGCACAGTCAGATGACTCAAAGCTGTAATGAGACCGGTAGGAGGAAGGATGCATCAGGAACTGTGGTATTTGCATCGTCTTTACTTTTTCTTCTTTGAAAAAACCACCAAATTTATGGTTTTTCAGAGTAGTAAGTAGGAAACATAGGAATAAAAGGCTAATAGTTGTGACAACAATGTTAAAACCTGGTCTAAAAGTGATATTCTTTTTGTTTTATTGAAATAAGCTGTGATTTTGCTTAATGGGGATTTGGGATATGATGATCACTTTCTTTTGTTTAAACTGTAGCAATGAAATGTACGTTGGTATGCCTTTTTTGTGAATAATAGAAGGCAGCTCTTCAAGTCCTAATGCACAGTCTCTCATTTTCTTTTGGATAAATTAGATCTGTTCTCCCCTCTTCAGTCCGTTCTCATTTTTAAAAGCTGAGGTCCTCTGTAATGTATGTGTGAAATTTTTATGTAGTTAATCGATGTCAGAGGATCTGTCTCCATTTCCTGCGAGTACAGCCTAAAAAAATCATTATATAAATAAACCAAGTAACTGGTTTTTGCCCGTGAAGGAGGCTGACCTCAAAGATGCTTTTAGCTGACAGAGATCTTGAGGAGATCTTCGAACCTACAAGAGTTTGAAAATAGCAAATATTTTTTTTCTTCCTATTAGTAAAATATTTGGCATAATAGAAAGCTTAATACATTTTTTTCAATGCCAGCTGTGTCCAGGCACTTTAATGTCTTGTGTGGAGTGTCCATATTAAATGTTCTGAGGATGCCTCTGGCAAATGCATGTTGCTGTCATAGAGCAGAGATTTAAAAGGATCATTGAGACACCAGAATGAAAATCTGCATAATTATACATGTTTAGTGACATTATTAGCAAGTCAGAATTGTAGATTTGCACTGATTGGTCTCATGCTATAATTGGAATGTCATTATATTCTAATCCCTAGAGAGGCTCCTTGGAATGAGAAGTTAATAAGCTTTATTTTGTTGTTTCCAGATAAATGCTGTGATAGTAGGCTCTTGTTAAGGAGGCTGCTTTGGGGTTTTTTTTATGAATATGTGTATGCTGTCAGAACGATCTATATCCGTCCTTGGTTATGTAGTTGTCATCTTTAACCCTCTTGTGCAGAAGGGTTAAAAAATTTCCATAATAACAGCTCTGTGATATGCTTTGCACCAGGGCTGCTCGGACTGATTGCTGGAGGTCTCTTACAGAGCTATGCAGCTGCTCTTGGGATTTGGAGCAAAAGTGCAGTGAGAATTCACGGTAGCTACCAGGTGGAACTGCTGTGTCCTGGCTCCCTTTGCAGGAAGTGATGGGAAAAATGTCTCTCTGACAAAAAAAGTTAGGCACCTTTGAAAAAAAAATGGTTAAGTCTGGGCTTCGTAAGCATAACCAGTAATCCAGGTATCATTCTGAAGGATTACTGTGCTCTTCCCACCAAAAATAAACCTCTAGCCTTGCAAAACACATCCATGTCCCTTTTGCATCACCCCCTTATCTGCCAGCATGGTATGCTTTTTCAAGTTTTTTTTTTTGTTTTTCTTTTCCCATTCCAGTTTAGTCCCTGGCACTGTATGTTACCAGAAATTCCTGAACAGAGACTGTGACTTGAGTGGGTGTGCAAGGGGGCATCTCAAAATGAGAACATGTTACAAAGGCAGAACTTCCTGCATCCTCTGAATGTTTCTTGTGCTCCTTGTAGAAGATATTTCACTTCATTCTGGTTTTCGATTCTCTACAAACTTTAAACTTTTTAAACAACCACTGAGTGAAGAAACAATTGAGTTAGAAGCATAATAAAATGGAGGCTGTTCTTTTTATTGTCCAATAAACACCGGAATAAAACATTATTTTTTTGTTTGTTTTCCCCATCATGTGTTAAAGGTGGATAGCAGAGCTGAGTCAATTGACAAGAAAATTGCTAGGCTTGATGCAGAACTAGTAAAGTATAAGGATCAAATGAAGAAGATGAGAGAGGGGCCTGCAAAGGTAAGAATCTTCTGTGGGATTTAAGCATGAGAGGATGTGACTCACGCTTCTTGTCATGTAGTGGGGTGATATAGCCAGTCCATCAGGTTCTAAAAATTGCATCTTGTTCTACAGATGGGATATAAAAAGCTGTAGGATTATTTTAATTCTGAAGCTTCTACTGGACATGCATCTTTGAACGGTGTTTTAATTGGTTTTTATTTCTTCCAAATTGTAATATAGTTCCTCACGCAGAAGTAACCTGCTTCCTTTCTTCCTTCTGTTACCTCGATTAAGTCTGGTAGAGAGGCTGTTCTGTTCATCAGCCAAAATAAAAAGGTCTGCGCTATGCAGAAAGGGAGTAGGAAAACCCATTTTTGAAAGGGGATGAACATATAATATAAAATGTATTTAACAATAAACATATATATATAAATAGTATTGTTAAAGTACCTTTTGCAGTATTATTTGATGCTGACCATTAAAATGTGTTGATGAAAGATGGTTTTGATGGACCAAGTTTGAGTTTGTATTCTGCTTATAAAAAGAAATTCGAAAGACAGAAATTTTGAAAGTATTTTCTGTTAGCAGCTTTACATACAAGCCTGTTCGGTTACTCATTAATTCAGGACAAACACTGAATGTGACTATTTTTAAACTTTTTGCTAGTAACTGAGGAATCTTTTGGAAATCTTAAATGTGATACTTCAAGTTTAAACAGTATAATCAAGAGTAAAGTCAAATATTTTCCCTAATGGAACAATATTGTGTCTTTCAGAATACAGTAAAGCAGAAAGCGCTGAGAGTGTTAAAGCAGAAGCGAATGTAAGTTTAAACCCTTCTCAGTTTGGAATTAATGAAAGCCTGTTTTCTTTGAGGGAGGGTGGCACACTTTCATTTCTCTTTCCAGTACTTCTGCTTCTGAGCATTCTTTAAAGAAAAATGCTGAACAAGCTAGTCAGCCTTTCAGAAGCATCTCCTTACAGATTTTGTATCAGCATATTTGTGCCTTATTTGTCTGTGAGTATATAAATTTGGATTGGCACAAGCTGACTTAAATCTGTTCGTTTTTTAAGCTATGCTTGGCTCCTAAACTTTCTGAGAGAGTATCTCATTTATATTATTAATTGATTACTATAAATTATGTACTAGATGATCTTGGTCTGGTTTACTGCAAATTTACCCGTTTTCTGTGGACACGTGTTAGGACATGAGCGCACATAGCACAGGTAATTGTGTCTATGCAAAAAAACCATAATGGACAGGACAGATGATGCTGTGGTCTGGTCTAGTCTAGTATGCTGTCTTGAAAAGTGTCCAGCAATAAATACAAAGGAAAGAATGTCAGACCATGGCAAGTGTTCAGGGGTGCTTCAGTAGAATATCTTACAGTCCCTGAACTGCAAATCTCTTAGGTGCTATCTGAGCTAAAGCTCATATTGTCTTGTAAACCGTTAGTCACTCCTTGTGCAGAAGCTGTTCTGTATTTGGATCATCCTTGTCTTGCAGACCTGCCTTGGATGTTTGAAGAAGCACTCATTCTTTGGTTTTATGCTTTCATTTTTATGTTTAACTCTACATATTTTGCATTCTTGATTGGATACAAATTTAGCTTTGAGAAAAATAATTTCTTTGTTTTTAAAGTCTCCCTTTTCTTTTTGCTTAGCCTTAATAGTTTCCTTTTGCTACCCTTCCTCCCTGCCCTGCAAAACTCCAGTGCAGAGTCATTGTGGTTTGGGTAACCTGCATCTCTTCCATTCTGCTTACAGCAGTAATAAGCAGTGGCATGCATCTCTAGCTTGTAGTGTTTAAAACCTTTCCTGTATCCTCACCTACTATGTAAGCCTATATAAATATGGTATCGACATCAGTTAAAACAGAAGCTAGTTCAGGAGTAGCTTTGTCAACTTTAAATACACAGAAATGCATAATGGCCAGATTTTTTTGAAGCTGTTTATTCTGCTGTGCTTGTTTATAATAAATAATGAATAAAAAATTGGTTTTTTTAGACTACTGATGCTGATTTATACATTTTTTTAAAAATTAAGAATTTTTGTGGCAATAAATAGTGTGGTGTTTTAAAGCTATTATTTGCATTTTTTTAACAGGTATGAACAACAGAGGGATAATCTGTCACAGCAGTCTTTTAATATGGAACAAGCTAATTACACTATTCAGGCACTGAAGGATACAAAGACAACGGTACCAGTATATTAATCTCGCATTTGTTTAACTTGTGTATGCTGCATCAGATACAAGCATGTTGTTCGGTTCTGTTCTAGGTTGATGCAATGAAACTGGGGGTGAAAGAAATGAAGAAAGCTTACAAGCAAGTCAAAATTGATCAAATTGAGGTGAGCTTCTACAGTTTAAATTATTAAAGAACAATGTACTGAAATAGTGAAAAGTGGATGATGTAACTTAAAGGTAAGCTGACTGGTTTAGTTCACATGTGTTTGCCTCCCTTGTTTATGGGACCACCATCATAATTCCTTCCCGATTTCTCTGGTGGTGCACAATCAGTTATTGGCCTTCTTGCACTGATTGTTTCCTTGCTGGGCTAATCTTTAATCTCTCCCGTTTCCTCAGCACTTCAGCATAAATATTGGTGAATACTTCCTGTTGTGGCTTTCTTGTCCTCCTTTTTCTGCCTCCTCCACATTAGCAACATGAAGATCAGTCTTTTGCTCCCCCAATTGAAGGTAGTGCCTGATTAAAAAAAAAACCCACCAAAACCCAAAACCTCACCCAAAACTGAACAAACAAAAAATTTAGTTTCAAGAGGTCTGCAGGGCCTGACTCTGTCTTCATAAAATGCATTAAAAACCCCCATAAGATCTCTAAATATAATTTAAAGTATGCTGCACTTAAACTTTTATCAAATGCCAGTGCTGAATTCCTTTAAGTTCTCTCTCCTATGCTGTTTTTATATATGGCCTGCATTGTAAACCTTTAGTCAAGTACTGTCATCTTAATTGTACCCAAGTACAGTGCCAATTGGTATGTGCCAAAGTATCTTCTGAATTTTGCTGTGGCACAGCTTAGGCTAGTGCTTATTCTCCAGGGGGTAGATTTCTCTAGATTTCATACTCTCCTGCTTTTCGAGATAATGCTGAACTGTGTGTAATTTATCAGAGGTTTTCAATTTACCTTGAAGAATAGTTGAAACAAAAAAAACCCCAAATGAGTTCTGCAGAGGTGTTATTTCAAGGTTCCTCTATTTCTACCTCATACATTTATTATAATTTTAATAGTAGTTAATGCCATGCTATAGTACTGAATGCATCTATCTTGACTTGTATTAATGCTGCTTCAAAAATGGTTTATGCAATAAAAAAATGTGTGTGTAAAGGAAAAAGTGTATTGTATGTTGGAATTATTAAACTGAATTTGATTAAGCTCTGATAAATTTATCTAAAACTACTAAATGTGGACCAGTTGAAATTGTTTCTTGCTCCAGGACATACAAGATCAGTTAGAGGATATGATGGAAGAAGCCAATGAAGTCCAGGAAGCACTGAGTCGTAGCTATGGAACACCAGAGATTGATGAAGATGACTTGGAAGCAGGTTAGGAACATGGAGGATTTTTTTTACCTTACTGAGTGTAAAAATTGTCATACAGTCATACAGTGGTTTTTAATTTCATTAGTCAAATACTTCAAGTGTGTTAAAAAAAGCTGTAATTGCTTTTTTTAAACATAAAAGCTTCATTTCCTTTAAGACCAGTTACAAGAGTATGAGACAAATGAGAGAGCACCAATGGAATGCTACAGTGAAGGGAAGAAGGTTCTCTCTCTATTTTGTGTGTGTGTGTTCCTGACTGATGACTAAGTAATGCTCAATGAGTATGAATATAAGCATTCAGTGGGAATCCTGTTTCTCTGAAAGGGCAACTTTTCTTTTGCAAAAGGAACTCATGCATAATTTCTCAACCAACATAATTTAATTTCAGAACTGGATGCATTAGGTGATGAGCTTTTAGCTGATGAAGACAATTCCTACTTAGATGAAGCCGCATCTGCTCCAGCAATCCCAGAGGTTACTCCTACTGACACAAAAAACAAAGTGAGTCCTTTCCTCCTTAAACGCAAAATACATGTTGTTTTTTTTTGTTTTGAATTAATCACATTTGTGTTGGTTGCTTGATATTTGGAATCCTTACTATTTTGAAGAAAAAAAAAGTGCTTAATGTTTTATGTATTTTGGATGCTGTGTATGAGAGAATACAGTGTACTGAATGCTCTATTATATTTTAAAGATAAGAATGGCATTTTGTAACTTCTATCTAACATTGTCAAACTGCAAGTAGAATTTAAGTGTATATGGCGGGTTAGCCCTTGGCTGGGGGCCAAACCACACACACCTGCTCACACAGTCCCTGCCCCCACCCAATGATAGGGGAGAGAATTAAAGAGGTAAATGGCAAAGAGGACTCGTGGGTTGAGATAAGGACAATTTAATAACTAAACTACAATAATATTGGAAATAATACTATATACAAATATGAAATGTGATACACAGTGTTACTGCCCCTCCCCACCTGATGACCAAAGGCCCAGCCCACTCCCAGCCAATGACCCCGAAGGAGGGAGAGAATA
>WKFP01015081.1:1829436-1877411 GCA_011057875.1 Pterocles orientalis
TTTTTATTTTTTTTTTTTTTTTTTTTTTTTTTTTTTTTTTTTACTGCTTCATAGTTAATTCAAACTGAGTTTCCCAAGTTTACTTTTGATTCCGATACTTTTTGTGTGGCTTAAACAGAAAGTGTGCTATTATCTATACAATAGGGACAAGACAAGGGACTTTCAGGTTTAGTGTGAGATTTTAGAGGACTTCGTGTTTAGATTTAGGAAATAATGGAGTGCCTGTGCATCAGTTTTGTCTCCTGTGTAAGTGGAGCGGCCAGAGTTAAAACTAATTGTAATTAGTATCTTTTCATATTTGTAGTAGTTGTTTGTTACTTTGTTGTACAAGAGCCTATGACATTGATGAGCCTCTTTTTTTTTACAGCAAGAAATGAGGGTTTTTATTACCAGTGATTGAAGTAAGGTTACACATACAAAAGCCTGTATTTATTTGTTTTAATATACAAAGGCATCTGTGGTTTTTGTTATGAAAACTGAACTTCTGTGAACCTTCTGTGAGATCTCGCAGATGCGATACATGTAGTTTGGTGGAATCTCTACATCACACGTAGTGTTTAGTGTAGTGGTATTGCACCAGATCAGATGAAGAGGACACCAGCTTCCTGAGCTGTCACTTAGCTGTAGCGTAGTTGTGCAACACATAGAGGCAGCAACACAGAATGGTCATGAGGTGTGCATATGAACAATAAATGGATCCCACTGAAGTAAAAAGTAGTAAATAGAAATGCAAAGCAGAAAAGCGTAAAGCTTCCAGAAAGTATTTTATCTGCATCTCAGAATTGTTTTATACAGTATTTAGTATTCTTTTTGTGAGCCAAGTAAAAGCAAGTTCTGACAAATCTGTTGAATGTTATTGACCATATAGACGTGCTATGGATTCAATCAACAGCATGTTAAATGAGATAAGGGGGGAAAAAAGTGATGGTGCTGTTTTCTGTGAAGGCAGGAGAATGAATGCGTTGCAGAAGTGAAACGTACCAGCAAGCTCACACTATGAGTGTTCCAGCTTGTTTCTTTAGCAGAACTGTTGTAAAAGTTCTTTAAAGTGTCTTGGATGTCATACATTGTTTGGATCAATCAAAAACATCTAGTGTAATACAAAATGAGATTTGTATGTTTATGGAGAGCTAAGGGTGAGGAAGCCTGCATACTGTTTTTCTGTCTGTTCCAGGGGTGTCCTCTTACTGTTAGCAAACAAGCTTATTAATTAGAGGAGCTGAGTTTGTAACTAATACTCCTTTTTACTAGACTCTGTGTGTTCAGCAGCTAAGAGTTTAAAAGAAGTGATTTAGGAAGTGAAGAAGTAGGTTGGTAGTCTTACAGTATTGGGGTGGGAGAGGAAAAATAGTGTTGTCACTGCCAGAGTTGCGAAAGGAAAGTCTTGAAGGCATGCTTCTGAGTAGCTATAACTTAAGCATTTCAGCATTAGGTATGTTAAAATAGCTACTGCTTCCACAGCAGGAGGGAGCTTATGAGCATCTTACAAATTTTTGAGTACTGTGACATAGCCAGATGTTCCCATAAGCCACAGATCTTTGAAGTTTTCTTCAGGAGGAAAATAAATGGAGCCATGTTCAACAGTTGAAGATTTGTGTGTGTGTGTATCACCAGAAATGCCATTTCAGCTGTTGAAACAGTTGGTCCAGGAGTAAAAGTCAAAGTACTTAATACAAATCTCGGTGAGTAGGACACAGAAAATCCTTGCCTTGATCAGCTGGCACAGGTTTTTAAATAAATGAAAAGCTTTTTTCAGGAGGAAAAAGGAAAGCTTTACTGAAGTCAGTGGGAAAATTTCAGTCCACAGTCATGACACTGTACTTTCTGTGAGCCTGCTCTAATTTACATTGTCTGTCACTGATACTTTGTTCTCATGTTGTTTTCTTATTAAATGGGAGATTTGTAATCTAGAAAGACAGTATTGCAGAGAGCAGATTGTTCTAACGACTGAAAAAATAGCTTTGTTTTCTGAAATACCAGTCACTGATTTTGTTTACATAAACTTATGAGAAAATCATCTCTCAAATTGCGTGTATCAGTATTGAGGACACTGATAACACTACTGATTATTATGCTGGTGGCCCATCCTCCTTTCTTGAGGATTTTTTTTGTTATAATTCCTCTGTAAAACTTAAAATACTGTTCTGATGAAGCTTTTTTTTCACTGTCTCCTTGCCCCTGCTATACTTGTCGTCTGGTAAATCAATACCAAAAATTAACATTTCAAGGATTAAAAGAAAGAAATATTGTGAAAAATAACCCCATCGTTGTGCCCGTTACAAACATTTCCCAGGCTTCTGGGAAGTTTTGCCACTTATAACAAGATGAGAACTTATTACTAAACCTTGGAATTTCTCTTCATAAATAAACATTTGATAAACATTTCTTATTATAAACCTTAAATCTCTTGGCATGAATGATAAAGATAAAATCGAAGCTTTTGGGGAAAATTTTTCTGAAGTGCAAGGAGCATGAAAATACTGTCATTCCTCAGTGAGGGCAGACTGCTTGGTTACCCAGTTCTGCGTTCAGAAAACCCATTGACAACTGCTGCCATTTAATAACTGCTTTTAAAGAAGTTGCCCAGATGTCTACTTAAATGAAAAAGATTCCATTACAACATAATCTGCTTATCTGATTTACCAATTTATTTAACAATAAGTTACAAGAAAGTGAAGAGCTGGTAGCTGATAAAAACTAGACTATGCGCAAAAATTTATTGTTTCGCACTAATTAGCATTGGTGCCATGTGAAACAAAGTGGTGTTTTGTTTTGGTTTTTTTAAGTAATCTGATAACAAACTGAAAAGGTTTCTAGCTGTTATTGCTACTGTAGGGGATTGCCTATTTTAAGAATCCCTTTGGTTCTGATAAGATCAGATAAGATTATAAGATAGTCATAAATAACAAGTGTGACTAGCATTTGTTCTGTTTATGAACTGACTACACTCCTATAAAGTGGACTCGGGCATCAGATACTAGCTACTGGGGTCTATGGTTTGGGAAATAAGAAATAACTGAAGAGGAAAATAAAGATGTGATGGTAACACAAAGCTTAAAAATTGTTATTGGAAGCACTTCCAAAACAGAACTTGAGCAGAGCTGAAGGTGATGTTCTGTGGCAAAGGGAGGTGGTTTTATTAGGAGGTCATCTGGGAGAGCGGAAAGAAATGACAAGAGTCTTTATTTCGTAAAAGCAGTGCTCAGCAGAGGGGGATGCTGTTCATAGTTCGTAGTTAAAAGGACACTCAAGAATAGAGAGGATCTGGAGGCAGGAAAATGCACATGCATTAATTTATTACTGTGTAAATGAAGATTGGGTTTAAGGATCTCTTGGTAAAGCGT
Organism: Pterocles orientalis; assembly: GCA_011057875.1. Lineage (NCBI taxonomy): Eukaryota > Metazoa > Chordata > Aves > Pterocliformes > Pteroclidae > Pterocles > Pterocles orientalis. The sequence continues at coordinate 1,832,781 of WKFP01015081.1, forward strand.
TGTGCATACGAAAGATGAATTTTTGAGGATGTAATGTTTGTGTCTCTGCAGTGCATCTTGTCAGTGCATCTGCTGGGTGAGAACTTTTGAAGAGATGTGGTTAAGCAACTCTAAATTTAGGGTTGTGGGGTGGGAGATAGCCACTGGTAACAGGGGGACTTGGGCTGTTTCTGGGTGGGTGGGGGGGAAGATAAAGAACCTGTGCCCAGGAGTTCTACCGAAGTTGCTGGGGGGAAACCAGCACTGGAATCACTTTTTAAAGTTTAAGAGCATACAGACCACGGACTGTGAGACTTGAGCAGTTTTGTTACAAAGTGCAATGCAAAGAGGAGGCCTGCTATGAAAGTAAGAATGTGCTGTGCAGTAGAAAGCCGTATACTAATCCAAACTACTGCTCTGCACACACCGCTAACACCAAAATGTAGATTTGGCAAAAGTTTTGCATAAGCACTGCCTAGGCTTAAGCTACTCCTTCTTTAATTAAATTTGATTTTAATTAAATATTGAAATGTTATTGTGACTTAAGGTTTATTGCCAGCTTCACCTGTTAAATCCTGAATAGTTGGACAACGTATTCCTGGAGAGGAGACATAAGCTGACTAAGGTAAAACAGAGACTGTGAGATTTAATTTGATGTTAAGATTTGTAAACTTTACTAACTTGATTGCAAAACACCTTTTAAGCAGCTTGATAAGTTAGTACATTTAAGCCTTCCAATTACATGTCTCTGCCAAGGGGATTACAAGGTGTGATTTAAAAAAACAAAACAAAGCAAAAAAACAGCTATGAGGGTGTACAAGCAAACATACAAGTTTGTATGCAGAGATTTAATTAAAAAGAACAGTTCTGAAAAATGTTGTCAAAGTAGAAATTGTGTGAATGTCTTCTCTGTACTCAGATTTCAAATTTTCCTCCAGTTACCAATATCTGTTTTAGAAACAGACTTTGTGTGCTAAAGCCCAGCTGGAGTTCCCTGTCCGCTATTGAAAGTTAACTTAGGCCTATTCTGATGACAGAAAATTGTTTGTTATTTTGCTATTTCAGATTGGTAGGAATACTTGCATAGGGCAGAATCTCTTTCAGAAAGTACAGCCTGAAATAAGTACTCAGCAAAGGGAGATGGGCAGTGTAACTGAGCTAGTGCATAATTTCATTTTTATTTTGATTATTAAGAAATTCCAATTCATTGATAACTTCAAGGCATAGAAGAATTTCTGTGACAATGAAATTTTCATTTTTTGTTGAGAATGAGCCATTAATAATTAGGCTTAACCCATCTTTGTTCTTTCAGGCTGTTACATGTATGAGGTCAAAATAGCATGCATCAAATACTGTCTTCACATTAAATGTTTCTTGTCATATTTTGTTAGCTTTAAAAAGTGAATTGGGTTGTTGAAAACCAAGGGAAAAATAGGAATGTTTTCTTCTGTGGTTACATGAGAATGACTGTGTCTAAGATCCTTTAGAATACTTTGTATAACTTTATAATATTTTTTAATTTTTTTTTCCTCTGTGACAACTATAAATACTCTGGAGGTCACCTCTTTTGTGCTTGAAGGGAATTAGTCCACAGCTTTAAACTAAATTCTGAGTTGTTTTATAATGTCTTTGGAGCGTTCAGCTTCTGAAAGAAAAGCATGTAATGCAATCTTTTCACAGTGTCCTGCTGTTTGGGAGGAGACGAGCAGGTTTAGCGTGCTACAGTGAGCAAGGGCTTATGGCAGTACACAGTACTAGAAAATACACTTTGTAAAGAGCAAAGTAGCTTCTAACGTGGATGAAAAAACCGTGTGCTTTGGAAAATGGACATGTGCCACTTGTAAAAAGGAGTTTTCATTTTAGGCAGGCTGTTGTTGAAAATACAACAGCTTCCGAACCTATCCTGTGCTGTTAATCGAAAGATGTAATGCAAAATTACATAAATGAAGAAAGTGACTCCTAGGCTTCCCTAGGAGGATTTACATTGTGCATGACGGATTCCTGGAAATCACCTGGTAACTTACTTTCAGAGCTACTTCTTGTCCTCTTTCTCACAAAATAAGAGGAGTTGGAAAGGATAGATGGGTGATAGAATGCATCTGAGGACAAACTAAGGAACGTTTTTGGTGCTAAAAAGATTAACATCAATTTAAAAAAAAAAAAAACAAACAGAAAACTCCATAACTTTCAGTTTTTAGATATTTCTGTCCCTGTTTATAAGATAACACTGTGCCAATTTGCATTTGGAAGGTATTTAATTTAATCCACTTAATCTCTGATGATCAGACTGATGGTCATTTTTCCACCTGAAAGGAATATGGCCAGTTTCTGGTTCTGTTTCAGGAGGTGCAGTCTTGACATAAAAGCTCTTTGCAAGGGAGATATCTTTTCTGATCTTGAAGGGAAGTGTTGAAAGTTGATAGGAGTTTTATACAGCTTAGCACTGCTGCTGCTGTTTGGGAAAACTGGTGCTGGAGCAATAGATATGGAAGCTGGAACTATAGAACAGAAGATTCTTTCTCTTACTTGTCTTCCAAAAGCAAACTAACAAAACAAAAAAAAAACCTGACCGTGGGAAGAGGTTAGTGTGGTAGTAGTTACTCCCACTTCCAACTTTGATATTCTCCTAGCAAACAAGAAGCAGTATTGTGCATTCTTTCTTCCAACTGAGCGCAGGAAGAGGAAATGGGATTTTAAACCAGAAGTTTATGTAGAAGTAAAATGCAAGAATGTGTCCCAGCTTACTGAATTGCATGCCTATTTTCTCCTCACCCATGGTGCTGCAAATGCATGCTAAGCCTGGTGATGATTATTTCTTTGTCTGATATCACTTACAATGTGCTAATTACTGCACAAATACTGGAGCAGTGTGATCCCTGAACTTCTGGGATCTCAGTGATGCCTATAGTTTCACTTCCCATGATGGACTGTTTTTTGGTGTGGAGTCTTGTGTATTTTTAAATCCTATATTAGATGATGTGCAAGACTCTTATATTTAACACCATGTATGTTTTGCTGGACACTAAAAGAAAAGAGCGTCTCTTTTTTTTTTTTTTTTTTTTTAATTGTTGCCAAAGATTATGTATCAACCTCCTGGTAAGGTTTGCGTTTTAGCTGGAATGAAACAGAGGACAAAGCATAGAACATTTGCTAAGATGACATATATGAATATTTTCGGTGGTGGGAGTATGGAAAATTGTGCAGTTTGAATTAAATTAAAAATTGTCAACATGTGACGCTTTGCAACTGTTCCCTTCCATGAGCAGATTGCAGAGGCGATCAGATGCACAGCTTAAACAGACTGGCAATGCCTGTGTTACTGATGATACATTCTAATGGTGGCAAGTGATTGAGTTAATGTGTTCCTAAGAAACAAATTAATCTTACAGTCTCTGAGTTGAGGCTCAGCAGAACAGTTAACATACGCCATGGAAGGCAAGAGCAGTATATGCCGTTATTACGTTACCTAAAGCTACGTGGCAAATTTGCTAGCTCTGTTCTTTGCAATCAGGATGCTGCATCCCTGACTTTTTGAATTATGACTTTTTCTTTTAAATTCTTACTTGTGTAATCATCCTTACTGAGCAGGTGTGGCATTTTCAAGATACCTTTTCAGAGGATTCTTTGATACAGTCAGTTTTTGCTGTAAGTTTAATATGTTAATTGCAACATTAAACTGCATCAACTTGTTTGTTTATTTTACTGCAGAGTCTGCCAGAGAATTTCAGTGATTGCAAACTGAAAAAGAAGGGGTTGGTGAAAAGGGTTCAGGTGAGTTTTTGGGTTTGTTTGGGTTTTTTTTACCATTAATGCTGGGCACTCGTGTACCAGGAGTTTGTGAAAATAAGAGCTGTTTAGAGCTGAGATTTTTTCAGTGTTTGTGCTTACATTGGTGTTTCTTATGACTTCCCTTTGAGAGGTATTTAGTAGCTTTATAAAATATAGATTTTCATAGTTCATGCTGTTTTCAGATGGTGTTTGTATTTTACATTAGTAGTTGGCCTTATGGCTGCCTGATGATGTGAAGTAATTCTGATAACTTGTAAGGAAAATGGGATGATTCTACCTTTCCATATCTTGGTGGGCTGGAGTAATGAATGAGATTTGGGCGCAAGGTGCAATCAACTGTAACTCCTGCTGGACCTTGCTGGAGGTGTTCTTTGGAAAATTTAGCTTCTGTTGCAATGTACCAGCTTGCTATAGAGTGTCTCTAAAGTACAGTCTGTACAGAAGAGCATCTGTGCTGGAGGGTGGAGTTTTTAATTGCTTTGCCATTGTATGATGCTTATAAATTCCTAGGCGTTGTTTCCTTAGAGACCTTGAACTGAAGGTTTGTTACTGATTCCTGGAACTCGTCCTTCCTTCCTCCTCCCCCAAAAGCCAAACTTCCATAAATGAATGGCAATGCTACTCATATTGCTGCTATTATTTGTATTATGCTAGCTTCAGTCAAAGGTTGGACTCCTGAAAATTATCTGTGAAAGGACCCTGCATTCATATATGGAATTGAAAGGTTTTGTCTTTTACTGTAACTTTCTTACATTGCCAATTGTTTTAGGATAGCCACCTATTTTAGACAAAGCCTTACCAAGAAGTACTTGATAGTAGAAATGTTTTTTGTTATAGCTTTAGGGACAAAGCCCTTTGTACTCAGATAACACAAATGGAAATGAAGATGGTTGCTGGCATAGCTATGTTGTATGGGGCTTTGAAGATGCTTTTGATTCCATGTGCCTAAGCAAAGCAGCAAAACTTTGTAATAGAGGTATGGCTGTAAACCTCATGGCAAGCTCCACTCTTGGGTGAGGTTATTGCTGAAATAAGTGACGCTTTGTATAAGAACTGCTGTTAAAGCACAAAACAGGTTGTTGAGCAGAGATCAGAATTATTGGTGTGCTTTGATAGGTACAGTGTTCTGCACTGTAGGTTATGAACCCTTTGAGGACTGCAGAAGAATCTAAGGGGTTTCAGACCACAGCAGTCAACAACAGTTTGTTTTTCCAGAGCAAGAAAATGATGGCAAGTTATTTTTATGACTCTTAAGTATTCATGACAGAAAGGGGGAGCTATTAACTGCCTTCTGTTGCTGGCAATCACATATCTTTCCGAATGGGGAGACAGATATAAAATGCTTGCAACCAGTAACTAGAATTGTTATTACCTTGACTTTTTCATCCCTCAAGTCCTTACAGAAATTAGTTGATGCCAGCTCAAGGGATTGGTTGAAAACAGATGATTCAAAACATTGTGATGGTTCAGAAACATTCACCTGGCACAACAGTTTGCTGCTCTAGAGGAAAGGAGGTTTCTTAATGTCATTTTAATGTAAATAACATTAAATATTTAGTTTGACTGCTAAAGCCTAGTGCAGACATAGCAAAACAGAGGCCAAGATGTGAAGACATAGTGGGAGAGTCCGCTCAGAAACTGCAGTGTACTGACATAGACTGGAATCGGCCTAAAAGAATGTATTGGCTTAAAGTGCTGGCGTGTTGTGCTGTGTACAACACAAGCAAGGTGACCAGTGGCTGCTGACTCTTAATTGCTGTGTGTGGGTTACTGTACTTGTAAGAACATGTGGGCAGGTTCTAAGAAAGCTTACGGTGCAGCAGACTGCCCTTTTTGTAAAGGCAAAAGCTTTCTGTCTTTTGAGGCACACCAGCTGCTTACTGATATAAAGATGGAACGTTCATGTTGCCCTTTAGCCCGGAGAACCAGAAGAGGCCTTGGTTTAACGAAGGCTTGTTTTAGATTTGACTGAATAGGTTTGTTACTCCCACCCTTGGCTATAGAAGTATGTGTTTTAGAGAGGAGTTTAAAAGTCATGTTCCTAAATGAAGCACTAACTTGTCTGAACTTTATGATCCTTGTTGTTGTTTATGAACTTTGGATCAACTCAAAGTACTCCAGCGGCAGGACTGGTGAGGATGGGCAACCATGTTGTTGCCTTATCAAATACCATGCTTCTGTTGGATTCTGGGTGAACAAATTTGTGAATAAGCTATTACCAAAACAACTGGAAGGTGGTTGTTGAGTTGGCTTCTTCAAATTCATGATGGGAACTTCAGTTTCTGTTCTGAAGAAGAATCTACCATTGGTACAATTGCATCCCCAGTAACGTTGGTTTGTTTCTTATTCTCAGGTTTTTCTTGCCCAGTGTGATACCATTGAAGGAAATATTGGTCAAGAAATGGACAAGCTACAGTCAAAGAATTTGACATTGGCAGAATGAGGCATTGCCCTACGTAATTAGGAAACATAATTGCTCTATGAGCAAGAAGAAAAGTTTGCTCTTTGTTTTGGAGCACATATCCAGTTTTGTTTTGTTTTCTAAAGCCCAGTCTGTTAGACTGGTACTAGTCAATCATTTCTTGCTGGTTGTCTTGTTTGCCGCTTGGTTAGACCTATTATTTTGAAAAGAAAATCCTTCCTGAAGAATTGCAGAAATAATATTTGTGGTGAATTGTTATGTATCTCCTGGACAAATGTTTAGTTAAGTAACTTACAAAGTTTGCAGTGATGGGAAGTTTTGTCTGATACGTCTTTGAATTTATTTACAGCTTAAATCAAAGAAGGTCTGTAATTGCACAAGTGCCGTAAGTTGCAATTGTAGGGCTTCAGCTTGAATGAAAAAGGCAAACTGAGACAACATCTGGGAAAGTCGAACACTCTACTAGACAGTTCAGAGCAATAAAAAACCCTACACATTTGTTTCTACTTAATGTTTGTATGCATTTATAAATATAAGAAAGCTTAACTATAAGGGAGTCGTACCTATTTTAGCCTTAAATTGTCATAATAAATGGAATGTACTGTAACATGTATGGTACTTAATTTTGAGTGGTGCTTTAAGTTGTTACTGAGCTCCTTGATAACGGATGTTTTTTACACAGATTTCTGATGTACTGTGATTTTTATAGCTTATTTTTATTGTTTGTGTTCTGTCTTGAGTTATGGTGAGAAATGAAATGAGATTACTTGTGCTGCTCATATACCAATGGTTCAGTTCAAGCAAGGTATAACTAAGGAGCTATTTTGAAAGGTTTTTTATACTTTTTTCTGATTTCACTGAATTTATGATGCTATATTTAATGGAAAATTAGAGTGATTGTTTCTAGTCTGTTAAGGTAATCAGTGAATTTTTATAACATGATACAAAGTGACACAGCTTTAGTGATGCCACGCGACTGAGTGTTATGACTGATTCTTGCAGTCAGATAGGTGCCATGCTTAGCCTTCTCTGTCAGGTGAAAAATAAGCTTTTGCAGGAAATGGTAACTGTCAGCAGGTGCAGCCCACTTTGCAGTTGTTGGTCAGAGCCCGTATCTAACATACCTATAGTGGGAGTTTCTTTTTCACTGATGCTTCTGGTCAGTAGATCAGTCATATAGGCAGTGGCTGGTGGAGTTTTCACTGGTAAGGAGCCTGTTTCTGTGGGGGGAAAAAAGCTCTTTCATCTAAAATGAGTCAGACTGAGGATGTTTAGAAACGGCCCTTAGGTACTGAGTCTGTCCATATGTGGCTCTTTTAAGATTAGCTGTCCTTTCAAGATAAAAATAGAAAACGTGTAAAAATGTTAACTTCAATAAGTGTTAAACGTTAAGTAATACCTGAAGTATTATTATTAAAGTATTATCTTTGATGTTTGTAATTGGAGGAGCATTTCTTTAGTGAAAAATGTTGTTGGACAAAGTGATAGCCCTGCATTAGGAAGGGACAGTTGTATTCTAAAAATGCCTTTTGAGCATACCAAGATAGGAGTTGCCATATTTTTTTACTGTTAACCAGTTTCTTCAGGGTTGTATTTTTTTCCATATGTAACTCTCTTCTTAATATCTAGGGACGATTTTAAGGTCTAAACTCCTAGGAAGTGTGTCTGTCATAAGTTAGGAAATGGTATGCTTGGTAGGACTGGATATTTTTTCCTAGGCTACTAGTCTGGTCACTGTAAGGTTAGGAGGAAGAACAGTTGATTGTAACCATTTTTATGAAGCTCTACAAAGCTTGGTGCTGCTTCTGGACCAGATTCAGCTGACTCTTAAACCACCAGCAATGCTGTTGTTGCCTAATTCAGATGATACAAGATTACTAAATTTCCTGTGATGGAAAGGATCCTCACCCTCTCAAATATAAGTCCTTTAATGCCCTGGACTTTCACAGGTGCATGTGTAATAAGCAAAGTATCCTCTTGTGCCGAGAAAGAGAACTGGGAGCTGTGGTCATGGCTAGGACTGTATCCGGTTTTGCTGCTCCTTTTTTTTTTTCTCTCTTGGGGGAGAACACTAAGGCCATAGGCAGACATCATCTTTTGGATCTTTCCATCAGTGGAAAAGGCTATTGACGTCAGCCACTTCCCAGCACTCCTTCCCGGAAACTGCTGCTCCTCAAGATGTGCTTGTGTGAGCACATCCTTGGGCTGTCTCAAAGCCAGGTGGATTACCTTTAAGATGTTTCATAGTAGATCTTTTGATAATCTGATATGTAGAGGCAAAGAGAGTGATGATGAACCTCTTACTCCAGTGCACCTAGATTCAGGAAAGGGTGTGTGTCTTGAGCTGAAGTTACCTTACACTGGGAACTCCTGGTATCACTGTTTGGTTTCTAGGACAAAAAGTATAAGTGTATGAAGACAAGCTTTTGTAGTATAACTTTTTTTGTCTTCCAAATATAAAAATGAGTTGACTCACTTTGGAAAATGGATATTTGTATTTAAAGTTATCTAAGACCTTCTAGAGTGGATTGACTTTTATACTTAATTTTGAAAGAGGAGTCCTGTACTTCGTTTTTTCATAATAGCCTTAAATTTCAGCAAAAGCAAAGTTCTGTGCTTTTGAAAAATGCAGCAGACTACAGTTGTGTGAGGAAGGGGAAGGAAGAGATTTTAAATATTCAGAATTGGTAAAGGTTAACATCTCAATCAAGTTTAAGCTATATTCTCACTGATTCTGTAGTCTAGGTGTACCGTGATACCTGTTTTGCTACTGAATCATATCCTCACCCCAGCCATCTGCCCCGATCATGTCAAAAGAGAAGTGACTCCTTTTTGCCTTGGTTGCACTTACCCCACCGTCTTCCTCCAGTTGCTGTATTGCTCTGGCTGTGTTTACACACCTCGGATTTGACATCCGGGCAAAATGTCTTACCACAAAGTTTGTCTGTTATGAAAAAGGAAGTCAAATTACAAACTTCCTTGGCCCCTTTTCTCCCCCCACTCCTTGTAGGCTGGTGTGAGAGGAACCAAACCTGGGAGCCGCAGAGCCTGGAGCCCTGGGATGGTGTGCTCTCTGGGAACAGTGTAAAATACGCTGCTTGTAGTGGCGTCCTCTGTGACCCAGTCCTTCCGAACGTAATGTCGCTGTAAACCTGGAGTAACGCCTTATTTTGTCTTTTATCGGTCGCTCATGGTTTGGAGTGGAGCACTTGATTCATTCACACCATGGAATTTGGGGCTAGAATTTTTTTTTTTTGGTTATTTTATTGTACTATCAAATGAAAAGGTAAAAATAAAATATGGAAAGTTCTCTGCTGTCCTTGGTCATGAAGCGGCTCCTCAGGGCTGTGGGCGGGCTGTGTTCCAGCGGGGAGGAGGCTGCTGCTGGCCGTGGGCAGTGTGCTCTGCGGGCCCCGGGTGCGTCTTTAGTTACAGTGGTGCTCCAAAGGCTTAGCTACTGAAAAAAAAAGCTCAAGGCGGAGAATTCAATTCTACTCCGTTCTTGAGAGAGTATTTTCTCACCCCCCTGCACCCGCTCCGGGCAGGGAGTGGAGCAGCGACTCCTGCCCCGCTCCAGGCGGACGGCGGGGCTTGCGCGTGTCCCCGCCCACCCGGCGTAGCCTCGCTGTGGCCGTCGGCCCCGCCCCTGCGCTGTGCTCGCCGGGAGAAGATGGCGGCGGCTGGGGTGGGCTCGGGGCGGAAGCAGGTGCGGCAGGAGGAGCTGCGGCGGCTCATGCGGGAGAAGCAGCGGCAGAACGCGGGAAAGAAGCGCATCGACTCACCCTTCGCCAAATATCCTCGGCAGCGGGGTCCCTAGCGCTGGCCTGAGCGGCTGGCCCGGCGCGGTGGAGGGAGGGAGGGAAGGAGGGAGGGAGGGGGTGGCCGGCCGGCCGTTGTGGGGCGGTGAGGGGCGGGGGTCAGCGCCTCAGGTCCCCGCTTCCCTTAACGGCGGCCGCCACGTACAACAGCCTGGGACACCTGAGCTGCTCGCTGTGCAACGCGCCCGTGAAGAGCGAGCTGCTGTGGCAGACCCACGCCCTGGGCAAGCAGCACCGGGAGGTGAGCGGGGAGGCGCCGGGGCTCGGGGGGTCCTGGGCCCGGTGGCCGGTGGGTGAGGGTTTCGGCTGGGCGCTGGCTGGGTTTTTGTTGTTCGGGAGTAACGGGGCACCATGTGAGGAGGGGAAGGAGAGGGGAGGTGACACCGGGAGCGGGGCGTTTGCTGCTTTTTGAGGTGTGCGCTGGTGGTGGGTAACAGTTGAGCATCTCATTGGAGGGAGTAGTGTGAAAACAAGCCTGATGGGTTTGTCCTGTTTTGTTTTCTTGAAATCTCTGTGTCTGTGGAAAGGCCAGCGAGAGGATGGTCCCTTTCAAGGGGCATGCTCCTAAGATGAAGCTGTTCCCACGTTAGCAACAACTTGGAAACGCTCCTTGGGTTTACTTTGTGACCTGTATGTCATCAAGTGACAACTTGCATGTCGTTAAGAAAACATGCTTCTTTTATAATTTACCAGTAAAGATAAAGCATTTGTAAAACAATTTCAGGGAGTTTGAAGCATGGATGCAACCTTAGATCTGATGTTTTATCCTTTTAAATTCTGCTGCTGCTTAGCTAAAACTGCATTTAATTTTACAACATCTGAGGAAAAGACCAAAATAACTAAGGACTTCTAGTTTTTTGCCTGCATTTTGAGTAGATCATTGTGGCAAGGCACAGTGACCTGTCTTCAGTACTACTGCTGTGTTTTAATTTTAAAACGCTTAATATTCTAGGACCTTAGGAAGAGTCTAGCCTTCATGCTCTTTCCTCCAGTATTTTACTGCTGTAAATGTCACTGGTCTTGGTCTTTCCTTTCTCCCTAGTACAGCCTCCCTTGTGGCAGTGTCATACCAATCAAGAGGCTGACAGAAACATTGGTCTTGGTTTTGATATCCCTGACATCTATTTTAGTGATCTTGTTCTAGAAAGATGTTAGCTCACTTTAATAATAAACTGTTCTAAAAGCACTGTATTTTAAGCTGCAATCCAGAAGTTCCTGCTAGGGAAGCTTCCTGAATTTTGTACTTCTTTACAGAGAGTTGCTGAATTAAAAGGCACAAAGCAGACAGCCACTGGTTCAGCTGCCAGCACATTATCTCATCCTGGCAAGAGAAAAGCTGTTGACACAGAAAATACAGAGTTAAAGAGAGTAAAAGGTAAGGAGAGAAAAATACTTATCAAGTACTTGCCAGAGTCTAGCTATTTTACATCTTGAATGTGTTTGGTTTTATTTTTTTTTCCCCCCCCCATAGAAATAAGTGTTAATACACAAGAGTGTATTATTTCAGCCTGTTGCTGCTGAAAAGGAATAGTCTGTTGTGCTCTTTCTCTGTGAATTTGCTGATCAGGAGAAAACTGCACTTTCGGTAGTTTACCTAGTTTTCTTCTGGGTTATTGGGTTAAATTCAGTCATGGAGCAGTGAGCTTGGTCCATGCAGAACCAGAAACAGTGTGAGTTAAACAGTAGAAGCACTTGCCCAGAAGTGGTGTTATTCCTTTTCAGTGGGATCAAGCCACTGGTTTACCTCAAACCATGCATGAAAGTTCATGCTAAAGGAAAAAGAGTTGTTTTTTTTTTCCCTTGGTGCTACTGAACATTGAAAATATATGAAATATATGAAAGTGTGCATTTGTGAAGTTGCTGTTGTAGTAGGAGTCTGTTTGAGGGCTATTTCTGTTAAAAACATGGGTTGTAAGAAGTGACTCTTGACTGTTATACAGGTACAGACGAAAAGCCACATACATCTACATCTGGGTAAGTAGGCCTTATTACATATGATTTTTTTGTAACTGTACCTTCTGCTCTGTTCTCACCCTGTTCTTCCTCATCTGTCCTTCCTAGCCAAGGGTAAAAATTCAGAGACTCAGCAGATCCCTGCTTCTGCTCATTTTCTAACGTGGGTGTATATTCCTGAACATGGCAGCATCTTCCTTAGTGCAGATGAGAAAATCATGGTGTTGATTCTTGAGTCTGTGACAAAACAGGAATTATTTTACTGTCACTATCAGATTTTAAGGGATTAATATGTGGTGGTATTACACAGTTTGCTGGAATGAAAATAACCAGATTGTGGCATGCACTCTTCATCTTTAATGGTAGCATGCTGCAGAAGAGATGGTAGTCTGAAACTAAGACAGATTGTAAATGTACATTTAAATGATATGTATTCACAAAAACTGCTAGCAAATGTCATCAACAGATGTTTATTAAGATGTTTTTGTCACTTAAAATTAATGTAAATGCATATCTTGCAGGTGAACTCTCACAAATGTAGGGTGTATTTGACTTCAAGGGATTGGATTAAGCAGTTTAATGCCCCTAGGGCATCTTTGTCGGGTTGGTAAATGTCACATGAGGCCTGCAGGTCTCCTGTGCACTCTCCACAGGATATACTTTTTCACAGGATAAATTATATTATCTTACATAGATATTACGTGCTGTTATCTTGACACTGGAAGACACCTTGTAGAAATTAACAGTTGAGAGGTTTGTTTATTATTAAACTGATCAGTATGATGATTTAAAAATCTAACATGGAAAAATGTTTGACTTGGAGGTCTACAGGTGGGGGGTTTTCTCATTGCTGAGCCTGTGTAGCTCTTCTAAGCTGCGGTTCTGAGCAGCAGTAGGTACCCAGAGTAAGTGGTTGTGTTTTACATGAAGGTTATCAAGGTTTATGTGATGTTAGTATGACTGTTGGACTGTGAATTTTGTATTTAATGTATTCACAGCAGCTATACTGATGTAAATAACTTTGAAGGTGGAAATAGAATTACCTAAGCTACCATTGTTCCAAATGCCCTTTGTTATGGGATATTTTTATTAATGTTTCTGATACTGAATTTTCAAATACAAAAATGAAACTGTGTTTTCAGAATTAACTTGAGCATTTCTGGGGAACTTCAAGCGAAAGCCCCAAGTATGTGCTGCCTTCAGACAGCGGTTATATTGGTAGCTGGGCAGTTTAGGGTATTGCACAATATCTAAAAGATTGCGTTGCTCACAGATTGAATAGGCTTCAGATGCTAGACTGTCACTGATTTTTGTGCAGTTTGAAATAGTTATGTTTTGTGTTCTTTGCTAGGCTACCAGCAGATTTTTTTGATGAAACAGAGCAAGGTAGTGCAAACGAACAGCTTTCAAAGGGTCCAGGTCCCAGTTTACTGTCAGGAAATTACGATGATGATGATGACGATGAAGAGGAGGAACAAGATCAATCAAACAAATCTGTTACGCATAAAGCTGAAATTCCACCTCCAACTCAAGAAGTGATAGCTAATTCTCTGCCTGCAGGTAATGCTGACTGAAATAGGAAGGGATTCAATAAGTAGAAGCTGTGTTTTAACTGATGATGGAAGGGTTTTAATTTATTTTTGTAATTACTGCTATTAGCTGGTTAGGCTGTGTAATCTTGGAAGTAAATTCTTGTATGGTGTTTTCTCAGCATGCTTATTGATTTTATGTTCTAACTGAGGCTGTCAAGTGAAATAATGTCTGTCCGTTCTTCCCTTGATTAAGTAAGGAATTAATTGAAATTCCTGTCTAGTCAGAATTTTATAAGACCTTGAACAGTTCTTTTTGTTCATGAGCTTCTGTCATTTCTTATAGACTTCTTTGATAGCAAAACTACACCTGCTCCTATAGTTTCCCATTCAGGATCCATACAGAAAGCAGAGATACAAGAGAAGATAGTGGAAAGGTAAGAAACCACATCAAATATTGGTAAATTTGGGAACTGTAAATAAACATTACCCTTCCACAAATCACTTAGAAATTTGTCATATTGTTAACTTGTATTCAGAATAGTTTGTATACATATCACCATCTAGCTTCATTTCCAACAGGTATTTCACACCCTAGGGGCAGGATAAGAGACGGAGCAATGCCATACTGTGTCTGTTAGATGTCTCTCTTTGCTGGTTTTAACACAGGATACATTTGAAGCTTAGTGTCAACCACTGCTTTTAACTGTTGAAAGAAAACCATTCTGTAACAGTGGTTCAGCTCACTTGAGCACTTTTTTAGACAGTGGTTTAGGCTTTCAAAAGTAGAGACTGTGCTGTTAAAATGTTCGGGTGCTCAGAATAAATAGTTTAAGAAGCCTAAGCTATAGTTTTTGTTTTGACAGTGAAGTTCCTTGTAAGTTAGATAAGAACAAACTGAAGAAACAAGTTTTAATGGTGGTAGGTAGAACTCGGGGCATAAAAAATTTTGCTTCATTTCTAGACAATTTTATGAAAAGATTATGGATATTATTCTTGACTGTTTTTAACTCTACAGTAAACCAGGTTGTCAACTGTTAACTTGGGATAATAGTAATCAAATATTTCAGGAAAGAAAACACTGCTGAAGCTTTGCCAGAAGGTTTCTTTGATGATCCTGAAGTGGATGCAAAAGTAAGTAGTCTGCTTATTTTAGTCTACTGGATTTATTTGTGCCAGTTATGATTTTCTGAGTAGTAAAGATGGTTTTCCAGGTGATTAGTCATACCAGAATATAAGAAAATGACTGAACTATTTTGGTTCGTGTTAATTAGAAGACATGAAAAGGGACAGAGAGGGCAGGAAGAGCTTGTTAAGTCTTCTGTCAGAGTGTATTTTTGATTGAGATTTCTTTGTGGCTCTTACAGAAAACTAAAGAAGCATTATTTGTTGGCTAAAGTGCTGAACTGAGATTTGGACAATCCACCTGTTGCGTTAATTTCTTTGAGTCACCCTGGGAAAAGTGTTTCACTGAATTTGTACGTCCAATTCTGCCTCTGAATTGAGGATATAAAAATAGTGCTCTAATGTCCTTTGATAGATCCTGTTGAAAAGTGTTGAGAGTTACTATGCAACTGATACTATGCATCCTGTTAGAATGCAGATGGGTAGATTATGGTATACACTGTGATCTCTAGTACTGGCATAATACAACAGTGATCTTTTTTTCAACCCTCTTTTACTGTTGTGGGGTTTTTTGATACTTGGAAAAGAAAAGAAAGGTGCACATTCAGTGTGTTTCACAAAAAAATCACAACCAAGAATCTTGGAATTTTTATCAAAGTAATTCATACTTCCTTCAACTTGCACAATACCAAATGATGACCAAAATAAACACTGATATTTGAAATAGAAAACTTTTTTTTTTGTAGAATTTGATTTGGTTTGATTACTTTCCTGCTTTCTTTATCAAAATAGTAGTCTTGTAGCCACAGTGTCTTTTTTATTTTCCTTGAGTGTATTTCCCTGTTTTTCACTCTGTGGAAGGCTGCTGGTGTATTTAAAATGGATTGTGAGGTTGAGCTATGACTTCTGATTTGGAGACATTCCGAATAATGCTTCTTTATGTTCAGTTTGTTCCACTGTCACAATTGCAAGCTTAGGTGTCTCTTACACTTTTGAAATACTTGGTTTCACCATGAGTTAGGAAGCTTGTACAAAGGAGGAATGCCTCGCAGACGAAAGAGAATCTGCTTATGTCTGTGAGGACACTGGTTAGTGATCTTTCTTCTGGTTCCTCCTTTTAATCAGCCCTTTCTAATCTTAGCTAATGTGCAGGGGAAGGAAAATGTTTGTGACATCCCTTTTATTGTGACAGCTTCAGTGGTTCTGTGTTGGAATCATATACAAAATTATTATTTTCAGAATTAACAGCTGTTTGGAAGGGACATTGTGGTCTTGAAAAATGTTGGTTCTTTACATCAGGAATTTATAAAGCATACAAATTCTGGATTAGAGAAGTATTTCAAGGAAAAAAGAATATCTTTAGTGTTTAAATTTATTGTAAGAAATACAAATAATTATGAATTACAGAAGACAACCACAATGCATAATAACACGGTACATACACGTATGATAGAACTAATCACAGAACAGAAAAATGAAATGATGACTATTACGTTCCAATACGTAGTTTGCTTGGAAGCTTCTAATTTATTCTATAAACTTAATTCATACTACTGGATTTTGTCTAAGTGTTCAGGAACAAAGCATACCAAACTGTTGTCTTTACCATTATGATGACTGATATGTTACCAAAAGAGAGGAATGAGTAAAGGAAAAATAAAACTAATGCAAAAAGATGGTGTAATAAACTACTCTGTTCACACTGTTTAGTTCTTCTGGCTATATAATTTCCACCCAGTCCACAGTCAGGCAAAATCTGTCATCTAACATATTATATGCCACTTCTTCCAGTCTTGAATTATGGAATTTTTGGTTACACAGGTAGATTATCTTGATTATTTGCTTGTATTAAAAGCACAGTCTGGTTTTGATTACCTTAGCTGTAGATCTTAAAGACATTCTTACAGCTACTGCTTTTTCAGTCTTCTTGTCTTGGTAATTAATGCTGTCTACCACAGAAGGAACAGCTTTGCATGTCATTAAAAGATATGTAGCTGTGCTATTTCTTGTGTTGGCCAACAAAATTAGACTGGATTTGAAATATAGTCAGACTGTCTAAAACCAGTCAGACTAGTGACGGAATCATTTGATATTTTATGCCAGAGGCAAATAATTCACTACTTTTGGGCTTATGAGATAGCTACTATATATGATTGAACAGTCAGTTCACAGAAGAATTTAAAAGTTATCACCTGACACAGTGAAATTACAGACCATCAAATTAACAGACTTAGTCACTTTTTTAATCCAGACATATCACACTATTCATTCTTAGTCAATTATTCTTTAATTCTACAGTCAAGGATGTTGTTTTAATCCAGGAATAGTAACAGATTTTTCCTCCGAAACCATCGTGCAGCTGCACTCTCTTATTCATATACATTACTTAAATTTAAGTATGTTGACCAGACTTTTCTGAGAACACACCATAATTTGTCCTATTTCTTCAGGTATTTTACAGTGCCCCAAAGAGTCAGTAGACATAAATTGCTAATAAGCCTGTTTTTTCATATTCCTTAGGTACGAAAAGTTGATGCTCCAAAGGATCAGCTGGACAAAGAATGGGATGAATTTCAAAAGGCAATGCGACAGGTCAACACAGTAAGTAACGGAATCTATTTTTATTGATTCTAGATACTATACACAATAAGGAAAACAACAGTTTCATGCAGCTCTGCAGAATGACTGACATCAGCATTTGTCAGTTTTTTTGTTGCAATGCAGTGTGTGGTTAAATGCACTTTATAAATGAGCAAAGGTTCCTTCTATTTTCCACTCAGAGGGAAATTAAATTGAAAAAACTTCTGATCAGGATCCAGTCATCAATATATATCTAGTTACATTTGTGAAATTGTATTTAAATAAAGTAGCATGTACCTCAGATCAGAGTCCTGTATCCAAACAGGATGTAATTATGGGCTCTTCTTTAGATGAGGTATATTAATATTTTAACTTTGAAAACAACAGAACAAAATGCCACCCGTTTGCCTTTTTCAAAAAGCATCTATAACGTGTAGGTAACCTGGGTTTTATGGTTAATTTAAATGTACTGGAAAAGAACCCCAAAATTTGTGAAAGTGACAAAAGATTTTGTGTGCAGGATACATAAATTGGGCACAATTTTTCTGTACTTCCATTTTTTACTGTTTAGCATTGGATGGAAAGCCTTCCTGGAGCACATTTTTATCTGCCCTTTCGTACAATATAAAACTGTCACTCGAGATACCTGGTGTTTTCAGTCTTCTCGTAGAGTATTTGCTAGTTTTTTAGTTTCAATTGTAAATAATTGCTCATACATCAACTGCTAAGAAGAGTGTGCAAAAAAATTTACCATTGCTCATTTTAAAGCGATCAGCACTATGAACAGAGCGAATGTTCATATAAAAGCAGTGGTGGATACATTTTGCTAGCATTAGCCATTCAGATAATTCTTCAGCTTAGAAGGAATCTTCTCAGTTATGCGTGGACCATTGATTGCATAGCATCTCCCAGACATTCAGATTTGAGAAAGTATATGCTGAAAAAAATAACAGGTTAGAAACACTTCGGGATCTAGGGGGAATATTTAACCAATAATTTCAATAAGCGTGTGTAATCAAGTCCCAAGCATAGGGATATAGCTCTTATTTCAGCCTTAGACTTTGGATGCCCTTAGATTGTTTATGCTTAATTTCAAATACTAGTGCATTGAAAAATTTGAAACTATAACCTCAGAGCAGCCAAACTGCTTTTAACTTTTAAGAAAAAAACATTTCCATTTCAAATTAAACCAGATCAGGTTTTTTTTTCTGTATTTGCCTCCAGAGTCTTTTGTGAAGGTGGGAGTATATGTATAGGAGATTGACACTGATTGAGAGGGTAGGAAGGGAAGACACAGACATCAAAAAGGAACAACAGTGGAATTCAGGATGAAGGCGAATTTTCTTAGAGCTTTTCTGGTTTAGATTTCAGAAGCAATAGTGGCGGAAGAGGATGAGGAGGGACGACTAGATCGTCAGATTGGAGAAATTGACGAGCAGATGTAAGTAGATCAGTTTTTCCTCAAACTTTCTGTTCTCCAGAAGTAATGGATCACTATTTGACTAGAGTGATAAAAACATTTTTAATTTTAATCTTCTATGATACTGCCCTTCATTAATCACCAAAATGTTTGAAGTAGAAAGACAGACTCCCTCAAATTGCAGGATGATAGCTAATAAAAACATGAATTTTTGTACAAAATTATGTAATTATTTGCAAAGAGAATGCACTAGAATCACTGAAAATACAGCAAGCAAGGCAAAAAAATAAAGCAATAGAAGGCAAAGTCTTTGAACAACTGTCCCTCAGCCCCCTGTCAAATTTCTTAATTTGTGTTTCTCTGTGAATTCTGATTTATGTAGATTTTCTGTGTACATTTTTAAAAAACAAGACCTGATACTCTGCACTGCAATTAAAATTTTGATAATGAGATTTGTGTTTTGAGTGTCCATTTGCTGTAGTGAAAATGCCCTGTTCTGTGACTAACTCTCCTTGTTTCTAAGAAAAATTTACTTAAAGGTTTAGTTGGATGATGCACTTCATTACATGAAGTAGGTTTTTTTGTTTTGGAAATGGTAGATGTAGCGGTTAGATAAGCATTAGTTTAAGCTCTTTAAGTAGCCTAAAATACAGCACAGTGGAACAGATTGTTACTGTTATCAAGTAGCCTAACACATTGATTACCAGTGATTATGGCTATGCTAGGGATTGACAAGAAAAAGATGAATTCTGATTTTTGTGAACCTTGCAACAAAAAGAAGACACTAAAAATTAAAGCAACACTTAAGCTGTCTGGCCAGATGTACATGCTACAGATAATTATCATATAATAAAACTAGCATTGGGTAAAAACTGAGCTTTGGTAGTACAGGGATGTCTTTTAACAGTGTTCAGGTAATTTTGGAGAGGGCTTGAGCTAAACCTGGCTGTGTTGGAGCATTTGTTTTTACCAGTAGCTTAGGATACTATAGTACATATAACCAAATTCAGACATCTGTAGAGAATTTCAAGTTTGTTACCATAATTATTTTTCCCAAAATAAAAGTTCCAAATAGATTTTTAAATACTATTTTTGTGGCTTTGTCTTCTGAGTGCATTTAAATGCAGGCTGTTTTGAATTAAATTAAAAACCAAATTCATTCCAGTGACATTCATGTTTTCTTTAGCCTTCAAATCTTCAGCTGTGACTGCCTGTAAGTAATCATACTGCAGATGTGCAAGGGGAAACAGCATCCAGATAATATTATTTCCTTGTTGACTCTTCCTAGCAAATAGGAATGAGAGAAGCAAAGATAATATTTAAATCAGGCTGATACTTTTTGTCATTTTCAACAAAATACCCTGTTAAAATGTCTAGAATAATTGTTATAAAACATATCTCAAGGATAAGTAAATGGAAAACTGAAATTTGGGGATTGTGTTTACTTAAAATGTTCTGTTATAGCACACTGAACACTTCTGCTGCTTTTTTATTTTCAGAGATGCCACCACTAAGTTATCAAAATTGATAGCCAATTGATACCTCACCTTTCTACCATATATAAAAACTGAAAGTGGAGCAAGGAATGGCATCTCTTCTTGTGTAGGAGTGGATATTGGTTCTGTGCCTTTTTTTTTTTTTTTTCTTTTTAATGATTTGTGGTGGTATTGCAGCTGCTAAAGTTTTGGATTAGATCTTACTGCTAGAGAGGTGACTACACCTCTCCTCTGCTCTGTTTCCTCTTGATTGATACAGAGAAGGTACACTAGCATATTGAAAGCTTATTTTTGATTGATGGGAAGCTGTGGAGCTTTTTTTGTTCAAAGTTGGAGAAGCAAAATCCAGGAGTGTACAAAATCCATTAATGTGGAAAGGCCACAAATATTAATAGGTGGTTTACTCTTCAACAGTGAATGTTATCGCCGCGTTGAGCTTTTGCGTAACCGCCAGGATCTGATGAAGGAGAAGTTAAAGGAAGCCATGAGATTAAGAGCAACTCGAGAGAAAGAAGATGAGGCTATTGGTAGTGAAGATGAAGAAGAATTGCAGGATTTGCTGTCTCAAGACTGGCGGGTGAAAGGGGCTTTGTTGTAGCATTTCTGCAACACGGTTGATATTCTCTTATCTTTGATGTTACTTCCATTGTTAGAAGTGAGACGCTTTTGTTAAATATTTATTTAAAGAGGATTGTGAAATGGTAAAGAGCCAAGTGTATTAAAAAAAAAATCTTTGTAGATCTACAGTGGTGTATTACTTGCTGTAAAAACTGTATATTGCAATTGTTTACATTATTGAATTTACCTTTCCTATTAAAATTATTGGTTTCCTACCAGAGGTATTGTAATGGGATTAATAAGTAACAGAAGAATCTCTAAGGTTTTGGGAGCATTAGATATATGTGGTAATTTTGAGACTTGGGTTATTGTGCATAGAAGTAAAGGACTATCAAAAGTGATAGTGTATGGACAGATTGGGGGGTTAGGGAGAGGAAAATATTATGCATTTATGTTATCTTAAAATTTATAAGCGCTCTTCTGTCCATTGCCCCAGCTCCCAATAAAACATGGAAAGTTTTTCAGAATCTGTTCCAGTTGCTCTGTGTATGTCAGGGCCAAGCTCAGGAAACTTGAGCTACAGCTTCTCCACGGTGGGTGCTCTGTGATGTGCCATAGGCAGTGGTTAATATTTTTCTTTATACTATCTTGCTTTGCTTAGTGCAGCCATAGTTCAGTATACGTCACATTTCTTGAACCAGAGGGATGAAAACACAGTGGTTACATATTTGCATAACTAAATCAAAGGGTGACAAAATGCTAGAGGAAGGTACTGCACTGGAACTGATGTGGTAAAATCATTTATCCAGCTGCAGGTACTGGAAGTTTTCTTAAGATATATCTTAGGCACAGAGGGCATCTAAAATAGATTTCTGTTCTCACAAACACAGATGAAGTAAAATTGAGAACCAACAAACTTGACAAGACTGGGACACAGAAAGCAAAAACTACCTTGAGCTTTTGGAAGTGCCTTTTTTTTAATGAAGTTTTTTTTTTTACTTTTGCAAATCTTGAACCACTTCAAATTTGCTGAGGGCTTTTGAAAAAAATAGGAGAATTGTGTGGTTTAGTTTTTATCTAAAGTTGTGAAGGATCAGCTTAACATTTTGATATTTTTTAAAGATTCTAGTTTTAAAACAAGTTAATGAGGTTTTAAAGGGAGAAAACAAATGCTCTTATGAGAGCGTTCTGGATACTTGCCTCAAAGATGTTTTTTAAGCAATAAGAAAAAAACCTAAATGCTAGGTACTTGATTGGCCTGGTTTAGAAGAAAGATTTGACATAGTGGGAGCCCTTTCCTTACTGTGAGATGCTTTTTGTCATTCTTGGTTTCAACAGTCCTTGGGTTCAGCTCTTAAGATTTATAAAGCTGTCAAAATACAAGCAATGGTCCTTAGCAATTTGGTGCATCCATTTATTCCTGCTCGCATATGCTGTTGTTTTTCGGTTGATTTACTGACCATAAGTGTAAGTTGCTGTTACTGTGAAAATGTTTGACACATCACTGCAGTCTGATTTGATTTAGTTCTGTTGTTGAGATAGCAACATCTGTGACTTAATAAACATTCAGAGAGTATTGAAACAAATAATGAATGCTTTGGCAACTTGGAGGAAATTTAGTTGGGCCAAAACGGAAATAAAATTTCCTTCTGTAGTGTGAAACATTTGAATATAAAGTGTATAAAGTCCCTATTATAGTGCAGTGAAAGATCTCCAGATCCTTTCTTCACTATAAAGAGAACTTTCAGCTGACAGGTTGATACAGTCTTAACAGATGTACAGTTTTGTTTAAAAATTTAAAAAAAAGACACTCCCACAATGTCACCCTTAGCTAAGTTTCTGATTGTTGTACTTATCTTTGTTTTTTACTGACCTCACTCACCAAAGCATACTAGCTTGTTAAGCCAAATGCAGAGAGTGGTTCTAGTGTCAGAGAAACAGGTATGACTGAAGTCAGGTTACACTGAGCGTTATGCACATGTATGTTTTTACAGTATAAAAATATTAATCTCTGAGTTTGTAACTTTCATTTCGTACATCTATCTGTAAATTTACTTTCATTTTGTACATGAATCTGCAAATTATTATTTCAACTGCAGATAAACAGGAAAGGAACTGAGCATTGAAAACAGTTCAGCTGTTGTAGTTCAGTTGCTTTCTCTTTAGAGGTATCTAGTGGTAAGAAGCTAAAGGCAGTGCATTTAGTTACAGTGGAGGGAGCTCATACACTCAAATCCAGACTAGTGCAGCCCATTGTTTTAATTATTATTAAGAATAGATGGCAGGAATAAACACCAGATCACTCATCATTCTGTTCATTATCCTTGCAGAACTTCTGTTGAAGTAGTAAAGGTGACGGATCAGCTGATGTATTGCTGGGGAAGTAACTGGCAGCATTGGTCCCTCTTAGTTGTTGCTTGTTTTAAGAGTTGATGCTTTATGATGATCTACGAGGAATCTCGTAGATCCGCAGTGTTGTATACAAGTTTTATACAGCTTGTTGTATACAACTGTCTATTTCTTCATCATCTGCAACAAAGCTTTTAGAGAGCTTTATGAAGAAGATAGGAGTGACTTTGCTATCTGTATCCTGCATGACCATTGATGTACGTGTGCTGTTGTGTCAAGAAGGCAATCATCCTGCATTTTAGTAATGAAAGTAGTAGCACGGCTGCAAGGGAGAAGAGGGAATTTTCTCAACCTTACTGAATACTGAAGCTAATTTATAAAGGTAAATGACTTCCTGTGTCTTAGAAAAACATAGGCATAATTAATTTATATTTTAAGTCTGTCTTCAATTTTCAGAAAACAATTTTATGAACTTTTAATGAGCTATTCAGGTAGATGATTAACCAGGGCAAATAATTGTTTTAAAAAATATGTAATTCCTTAACTTTTTTCTGACTTCTTAACTTCCTTGAATTCTGTTTTTAACCGATAAAGATTAAGGTAGTCCTAATAACTGGCTCTGTTCATAGCTGCTATTAAAAATTAAATTTTAATCTCTGGTACAGTGGAACTGAGAAGAATATTTAATTCTTTGATCTCTAGGACTTCCAGAAAACTGAAGAATCAGAATTAGGAGGGAAGTCTTAGCATTTGCAATCCTTATTTATTGATACAACAGTGGAGAGTGTTGCACAGATTTAAGAACTGTGGAATTTCATGCCACCAAAAAATAGTTGTGATTCCCCAGCTCAGTGGTTTTGAAACTCTTGACTTCCAGGGCCAAAATGTGTGTGTGTGTGTGTGCATTTGAAATGGAGGTCTGAGTAGCAGCTCTGCAGGGAGCAGATAACCACAGCTGCTACTGACAGTGGTTGGTAGTTAACTGTCTTTGGCAAGTGCAGACACTCACAAATGGTAGTCTGTGTGCTAACTTCTCTTCTGCCATAGAAGAAATAAGCTGCTGCTGTCATGACTCAGAAGCAGATGTCAAAAAAAGGCTGTATTTGGTATAGAAGAGCCCAAAAGTGATTGTGCAAAACCAATCAAACCAAAACCAACCAAAACAATGTTCTCATTTGCTAACATGACTGTCATTCCTCCACTAAAGCATATAATTTTAAAATTTTCTTCAGAATCACAAATACTGGTTAAAAATAACATTAACATTAGCTTTGGTCAGGCCCCCTGCCAATAAATTCAATTTGAGGGGAGACAAATTTTGCTTATTGCATGCCACTGTAATTTAATTCTCTGCATTTTATCATCTTAAAAACACTGAGCTAGAAATACCTTTAATGGGAAAAGTCATATTACTCAAGTATTTTCAGCACTTAAAAATACTTTCTTTTTTTCTGATAATCAAGAAACATTGCACTAGGAAATCAGACATTCAGCCGACAGGAATCATATATTTGTCATTAGAAACCGTACTGTGAGTATATAATGTTTCAGCAATTCCCTTTTGTTAGGTAACAGCAGATGAATTTGACACTTCTTTCATTTCAGTTACTGTCTTGAGACAAATGCCAGTCTCTAGGGTGACAGGACACATGCATTGATGCTGAAACTGATTTAATCAACATTGCTGTGTTCCTTCCTGGAACCAAGGAGGGAGTACACTTCAGTGGCAGTACGTGCTTGCATCCCTCAGAAGTGTCACTCAGGCCAAGAGATTGAAACTTTCTGGTGTGAAGCAGTTTTTCAGCATCTGCATTCATTTAATCTTCTGTTCATCACTTCCCTTGGAACTGTCCTGACCTGTCAGCTGGGAAAAGAAATGTGAGCAATTCCCTCGTGTAGACATCTAAACCAGGTCTTTTCTTCCCAAAAAATATAGTTGAGGGACTAATGCCTTGTGTAATTGGTGAGTGTGGCACTTCGGGAGAATGTAAGAGATCTGTGTTGAAATCCTTCCTCTCTGTGCTGTCCCTTGATCTAGTTGAGCAGCCTAACAATTGCAGTCTTTCCTGTAGAAGCTGTAAAATGATTGAATTAGCGAGCACGTGTGATCTGTCTGATAATCACGACACTTGGCTGAGAGAGGGGTAGGTCCTGTTCTAACTGAGTAAACAGTGCTGAAGAACACTCAGCTGAAATTGAGGCTAGGGAAAAAACTGGATTTGGAGCTTCCCCAGCTCAGGGAAGCACTCATATTTTCATGCTGTCGGGTATTTAAAAATAAAAAAAAAACCAGGGACACTTCCATTTCTGCCTAGTTTGGGTGGGGAAGGCTCAGTTCCTGCTTTGTGTTGTGAAACCTCACAGAAACACCTTGCCCATGCACCCCAGTGAGGCTGAGGCAGTTAGCGGGTGCCTACATTCACGGCACCAGCAAGATTTATGCTGTTAGCTTCTCAGGAGCCTTGACTGGCACAAATATGCACCTTTGGGTACACAGATGCCTTCTGGCTATGTCTGAGGACAGAAAGCGCTCTGCATAATAGCAATGGACTAGGTTATGGGGCTGCATACCTCCAGCTTGCTTTGTTTGTTTTCTTTCTGGGTGACTATTCCAGACAGCATTCATACTTTCCGTGTTTTCCACCAGAGCACAACAGAGCTGCTTGAATTCATTTGAGATCTTTGACAGAACCCTGATACCGATTTGATGATGTGAAAGCTGCAGAACTTGTGTTATCTTCCCTTTGGAAACTCGCAGCTGTGCGGGCAGTGACCTTTTCCTACTGGGTGCATGCGTCCTCTTATCTGCCTTTGGGCAGGAGTGGTTTAGTTTTCTATCTTATATTATATTTTTTACTTTTTTTTTTTCCCCCTCCAGATGTACCTTCTTATGTTTTGTTTGCCTGTTTTCTTTATTAAATCAGAGAATCATAGAATGGTTTGGGTTGGAAGCAACTTTAAAGATCATTGAGTTCCAACCCCCCTGCCATGGGCAGGGACACCCTCCACTAGCCCAGGTTGCTCAAAGCCTCATCCAGCCTGGCCTTGAACATCTCCAGGGATGGGGCATCCACAACCTCCCTGGGCAACCTGTTCCAGTGCCTTACCACCCTCATAGTGAAAAATTTCTTCCTACAGAAGATTGCAGAATTAGTCTCACGTCATTAAGGACGCTACTCACTTGCACTGCCAAAAACTCTTCTTTCTCATGAGAATAAAGCAGTAAACGTGGAAGTTTTGCCAATGCCCTGAGTACAGCCAGAAGTGCTAGTGCAGCAAGAGCTCAGGGCCAGCCCCTTTCACTATGATTGTGTGAAGGGAGAACCTGAGGCTGTGGCTGCAGTGCTTCAGCAGATCCAAAGGAGGAGCTGGATGTCAGGGCAAAATGAGAGTTCTCCCTTTCTAATGCAAATTATCATGCTCCTTCCAGCTGCTGGGCTAGTTTCCTAGAAGCCTCATCACTGAACAGGGCTGCTGGGAATGGGAAAACATGGAGGAGCTTAGCAATAATGTACCCAGTACCCAAGTTTGTTCTTTTGCTTGTTTTTTTTCTTTCCCCAGTATTGGATCTTAAAATCAGCATGGGAAAACACGAGAAATACAAACCAGTGGCTTCAAGAAGCCAAATTCTGTCTTTTCTATGAAGTGTGAGAAGTTCTCCAAAGGCAGCTTTGTTAAAAACCAAATAAGGTTTTGCAGAAATACTGCTTACTGTACTAATTATATGATCTGGCTCCATTTAATCATGAAAAGACTTCATCATCCCTGACAATGGGCTAATGTACTTTATAACATCATTGCCAATATTGCACAGTCATTACACTCTTTCCCAATGAGCACTGGGACCTTAAGCGTGATGATATTAAACTTTTAATCATTAATGAAAACAAGCAATTTGTCTATGATCTTCGTTTGACAAGCCATAAAATAGTGTTTTCTCAAATGACAAATTAGCAACTTGGTTACAAAGAGCAAAGTTTAAACAACACAACAGTTGTATGCACAAAGCTACCACATCTGTTTTTTTTTAAATCAGAAAAAGAATTTATTTATAAAAACGTCTCATTTAACTTACTGTCAAGTCTCTAGCTGAATACAGTGGTTTAGAACACTAATGGCCCATGCTTTTATACAGATTAGCCAAAGCATGAACATCAATGAAAATCAACCCCCGAAAATAACTGTCTTTGTTTTATGTTATGAGCCACAACAGTGTTAAAACTGGAACAGTAATGAAGCAACACAAGAGTTAGGAAGCACAATTGCTTAAAGAGTAAAAGAAGTATTTTCTTTTGATGTCTCAGAATAATAAGAAAGTTAGAAATGGCAGAAACTCCTCTGTAGATTAGTCCATAGAAAGCATTGTCTCATGGGGCTTTGGAAAATTCCTGTCTGGTGGCTAATGAACTAGGGCATGATGAGATACATTACAGAGCCCCCAGGCCAGTAACTTCTGAAGACAGCCTAAAATGTAGGAACAAAAATGAGGAAAAGAAAAGGAAAAAAGGCAAAAAAAAAAAAGAAAAAAAGAAAAGGAAAAAAATCTTCTCACTATTAAAAAAATAACACTTGAGCACAACCAGCATAGAACAGCATTTCAATGCAGGCAAGTTTTCTCACACAGAGGTTGGTGGTTTGTGGTTTTGGGTTTGTTGTTTTTTTTTTTAAATGTCAGTTATTGAAACAGTTACAATAGTCCAGAACAATTTTACAGCAGTTTTCTAAAGCTGTTAAATAGCTGAGGTACCTTGACATTATTTCCATTTTTTTCCTTCATTATATACAAACAAACAAAAAAAAACAAACCAAAAGAAAATAAAAACCCCAACAAAACCAACCAAAAACCCCATTTGGATAAGTGCAAAGTGTAACAATGGCAGTTCTACAAATGGTTACAGTGACAAAACTCAGTGCAAAGGTACTAAGGGGAAGAAAAGCCCACAGAATACAGAAATGACACAAAATACTGAGATAGTACTTAGCCCTATACAATAATAATAACAACACACTTCGAAATACCATGTTTTAAAAAGTATTGCATTTGCATTGTGTTTTTAGTTTATATTAAAATGCACTGAATACAGTTCAATTGTTAAAGCTTTGTGTCCAAGGAGTGCAAAGTGTATGAACATGGTGGGCTAATGGGATTCTGGATTTGGAAGTGGTGAAGAAAACAATATTGCATTACTGAGTTATGCAGTAGAAATTAAAAAGAAGGTGGATGGACAAACAGAAAATGCGGTTTAAAAACTAGTTCCAACAGCTAGCAACCAGCCATTACATCACCCAGCTCTGGCTGCAATTAGGTGCCTGGTTTTAGCTAATCTGAACATCGTTACCTTCTTGTTAAAGGGATGTTATCTGTCCGGGCAGCAACCTTTGAACATCCTTTGATGCTAGATTTTATTAATAATTACAATCTAATCCAATTGTATGACTAGGGGCGAGTTAAATAGGGATGTATTTAAGGTAACCTAACAAAAAGTGGTCGTTTTGGCTGAACAAAATATATGCAGGAGGGGGGTGCCAGAATAGTGACTGTGCATGTCTGATTCGTACCTACTATTAAGTACTTACAGAAGCAAGTACTTTGTCAGTATGTATAAAACATCAGAGTGCAAAAGGAGGACCCTGCTCTCCCCCCCCCCCCCAAATTTGAGTTCTTAAAATTAAGTTTTTCCAAACCAGAGAAAAATTGTTGCACCCTTTAAAAGAACGCAGTGCAAAGGCACAAGTGCCTTATTTTGTTGTTGTCTTCCAATGATTTTAATTAGGGAGCTTCTCTGGGACTGGTAAGCTTGGTTTGTTGTATGCAGAAGTACCTGAGGTTTGGTACTTTCCAACCCCCATCTCCTGCGCTCAGGCAGGTGTCGGGGCAGGGAAGACAGGAGTCTTCCGACCTGTCAAGAGCAGCAGAATGATCGCTCCAGCTGTCATCAGAAGTGCCAGATTTACAGGCTCTAGCAATAGAAGAATTCATCAGAGGTGCCAGTTTGTGACAGAAAATTGTTCTGCAGTTGGAGGGATCCCTTCAAATGGGTATAACTGTATTTATATGCCAGGCAGTAGTGCTGGAGCAGGACCCAGCTGTCCAAATTTTGCCTCGTTTATGTTTTTTCTTTCTTTCCTGGTGGAGGGACAGTGTCAGGGAAGAAAGCCCCTGGGCTGGCGGAGAAAGCCCCCGGCACCCACCCGCTGTTGGAACTAGTTGGTTGGTGGTGCCCGGGTGTTAGTCGTTATGGAGGGCGGAAGACGACTTGAGTCGGCAACAGTTAACACTAGCAATTTAACAGAAAAATAAAAGATGCCGTATTGTTTCCTTGATAACTAGGATCTACCACAGACTCTTGGCAGAGCTGGCAAAGCTTGCATTGTGTCTCATCCCTTCAATATGGAGCAAACTTCTGGCGGTCAGATTTCTTAACCCCGCTCGTCGAAGGAATTTTGGCAGTGTAAGCGGACAAACTCCCCGTGGCCCCCGCGGCGGCCGCGGCATTTAGTGCCAGGAGTGGGACAGTTTTCATGCCAAGCAGACTGGAGACAGGAACGGCATAGTGGGTGGTTGGCAGAGTTGGTAGGGGAGGGGGGGTACTGACGGTAACGGCGGAGGCGGCCGCCAGCACGGCCATGGAGGTGGGGGTGGAGGTAGGGGTGGCAGACTGAGAGAGGTTCATGTTGAGGTCAACAGGGGTCGTGACGGAAGCGGTCTGGGTGCTGACTTTAGCCATCTCTAAGCTGCAAACGAAGAGAGGAAGAGGAACAAACAGGTTGGGAGGGTCCAGCCAGGGTGGTGGGGCCGGGAGGAGGAGGAAGGGAGGGAGGGGATGGAGGGACAGCAACCACAGAAGGGCAGGATTAGATCGGTGGACGAGGGGGACAGACGAGAGGGAGGGAAGGAGGGGAAAGAGAGAAAAAAAGGGAAAATGAGGGTCAAAGGAGGAACATGTTATGTGTTAAAGAAGAGAAATAACAAAAGGGTTTGTCATGATTTGATGGTGAAAACATTACCGAGACTCTAAAGTTCTTTCCAACAAAAAAAAAAAAAAGAAGAGGGGAGGGGGTTGCTAATTCATTTTACATATGAAGAAAGAAATCTAAGGAATGCAGGTAATGGCAAAAAGATGGAAAAAACAAAACTTAAAAGAAAACTTAAAATAACTATGAAGTTTACTCCCCAGCACTGATATGGTGGATTTCGCTTTTCAAAATTAAGGTTTTTTTTTGAAAGGGCGACGCGGGGGGTTTTGGTAATTTTTTCAATTTGTCAATTTTGTGACATAAATAGTACCCTTTGTCATTTTGCTAGGATGAGAAGACACTGAGCAACAATTTGCTGCTTCCATATAAGGCATAAAATTTTGGTTTGGATTATTTTTTAGAAAGCTGGTTTTTAATTTCATTCACTGTGAGGTCAATGTGCATTTTTCATATAAAACAAACCTGATTAGCCACTGTGTTCACTTCTGTTTATATTTTCCCCAGAATTTTTTTTTTTAAGTCACAACAAAATATTTATGCAATCTAATTATAGGGAAATGAGTAAAAAGGAAGACTGAAAATCACCCCGGCTTCCACAGCAGCGTTATCCTTTCTGAGTAGTTACAATGAACATACAAGATCTCACCAGCTGACAGACAAGCTACTACATGGATACAACATACACATCATCAGACAGAACCTGCCAGCACGAGGTAGTTCAGATTGACCCAACCTCCGAACCCAAGACAGTCACAGGCTCTTTGGAGGATGAAGGTACCAAACCACCTTCACTTTAGTCTAACTCCACCCATCGGTAGGCAAGATGAGTTTGGCCCATGTACTTAGGCTTTTCTGTATATTTTTAGACATTAAAATATAGCAATTCCAAGGACGCGTTGGTATTTTCAGATTACAAAATATTTACCTAGATAAATCCTCCCTTTGCCGTGCATTTGTTGCAGCTTGTGCACTGGCTTTGGTTTGACAAACAACCTGAATACGAACCTAAATTCAGGATGCATTTTGCGTGTGACCAGCTGGGAGGTGTCACAGCCTAGAATATACATAGGACTATGTGTTGGAAAATCTTTGTTAGCTATAGTTACACATGTATTAATTCCAAATTTGGGTTTGCTTTTTTTTTTTTTTCAGTAATTACTAACTTGTCAGGTTCCTGGGCTTTGTCCTGAGGTGAGCTGAGGTGATGCAGCAGCTTCTCCCAGAGTGGAGCCACCATGGGGGAAGCACCAGCGCAGAGCTGGCCACGCTGAGGACCTGCGTGACAGAGGACCTGCTGCTTTCTTATTGACACCCATCACACCTATTGGGAGCTTCCAGTGCAGGGTTTGTGCTGGTCCCTGTTGGCACTAGGGGCTGGGCATACAGTGTTAAGAGGGCAGCTGTAGCCAGGCTACAGACCGGGAGGAGAGCGTGGTCATCCAACCTGGGGCTTGGGAGAGCCTCGCTTATGTGCAGCTGGGAGAGAAACAGCCCCTGGTCTATTAATGGGTGGAGAAAGGGGTGCAGAAGGCCTGCCCACATAGCACAAGGACAAGGATGGAAGCAATCGGCCAGCGCTATAGAGGGGTTGGGGATGCTGGACTAAAGCTTCCCAAAGCACTGCTACTGAGGGTGAGTCTAAAGGATACCTGAAGCGGGTCTGGGGTGGGAAGAGGAGAGTGGAAAAGAGAGGGAAACACTTGAGCACCCAGCTCCTCACTTCCACACAAAAGAAAGAGGGCTGTTGGGGTATTAATTCCTCATCGGCTTTTGTTGGGAAGCTTGGAGGCACACAGCTTCTCTGAGGAGCTGGGAGGGGAGGGGAGTGAGTGCATGAAATGCAGACCCTTTTGTGGGAGGTAAAGTTTTGGTTTTCCTACCCTGTGGTGTTTATCTGTCCCCATGGATGAGCAGCTCCGAATTTGTCTAACCCTCACAGCAGAGTTGTTCTCTGCAGAGAGAAGAGCATCCTTGTGCTGTTAGCCATGCTACATGCAATTACTCACACAGCAGGATTTTCATCAAGAGTACTGAATCAGTGAATCCAGCTCCAGTGTCATCCTCCACTTGGGGTGTAGGAGTTACATGGTGATACCTTGGCAGGTTTTGAAAAACCCAGTTCATACGTTGGATTCGTTAACATTTCTAACTCACTATTATTCTGGGAGGGAGGCATATAGAAAGATAATGCAGAACTCAGTGTTTCAGAGACTCCAAATTTTCCTACCTTGCATTTAACAAAACCAAAAAAATCTATACTGATATGGGGGGGGGTATTTGAGCCTGAGCTTCTTCCTGCACCAGCAGGGAGAACAGATCCCACAGGCTAAATGCTGGTGTTGGCAGACGCCACACAAACTCCCTCTCTCTGGTGTACTCACACAGGTACAATTAAAGCTCTAATTTGCCCTGCTTCACATTTATTACTGGCGGTGATCCGTGATGTGAAAGTATATCAGGTTAGCTAACAGCTGTCCTGTGCCAGTGGCCATTTCCCAAACCAATTGTGGATGCAATAAAATTGAATGTGAAAGACTTCATACAGAGTTTCATGGTGCCAATTTTACACTTGTCCCTTTGAAGAACCACATTTTATGAATATATACACCACAGGCCACATCCTGCATTACCCCAAACTGGTGAAAGGAATAAAGCTCAAGTGTGGCTTTGGTGGGCCTGTTAGTTCTATGAACTAACTAACTTTCACCAAAATGGCAGTAAAAAATATCTTCAGGAAACTGCTCCTCAACACGGAGAAAGTGCTGCTGGCTACAATTCGTTTAGAAGCCAAAGTCAAATATTACACAGGAAACCTAAACTGCAGTTCATTCTTAATAACAGCTGGAAGATGGAACTGGATAATGAAAATTCAGTTACTACAGTGCAGACCCGTTAAGAGACAGAAGATTTTACAGGAAAAAAAGACACTTCTACTGCAAACAAGCTGGGATATGTTCTACTCGTACAGAGGTCAGCGCTCAGGTAATCAATACAGAATCAAAACAATACTTTAGACAGATTCAAGTCTCCGTCTTGATGTTGTATCAATGTATTTATACAGCTATAATTTAAAGTATATTATGAACACATTCAACACCAGATTGCAATAAAAGTCTTAAAACAACTTTATAAGTTATTCTGTAGATGGCAACTTTGGTTGGAGGATAGTTTAAAGATGCTACACACAGATTGTTTCAGGAATACAGTGTATAGATTTTCTCTTTTTTTACATCTTATGCTGCTGTAAGACACTGATTTATGCAGAAATACTGGCCCAAGAGAATGACAGATCTTGTGGGGGAGAGAAAAAAAAAGTCCACCTTAGCCTGAATGCTTATATGGCTTTTAATTATTTAATATTATTTTTTTGATATACCAGAATATATCTTGGGCAGCCTAGGTACTGTACTCAGCTCTTTCCCAGCAGTGTTTATTTCACGCCAACATCTTTAAAAGAGACAGCAGTACTTGTGGCAGATTTGGGACTGACAAATACAGAAATTGTCTGCAGCAGCTGAGATCTGCCTCTCAAAATCTGTCTGAGCACCTAAACCCCAGCTACAGCAGACCTCCCTCTTGCCTGAAAGCTTCTCAGTTCTTCTGGCGCCATTGCGAACTCACATGGTGGCACTTAACTGAACAGGAATTTTTCTTGGGAAAAAAGAAATCTGAAACAGTGTCACTTTCCAAAATGAAAAAGCCACCTTAATGTCCTATGTTACCTTAGAGCTTAATTTATTATACATTACTTTAAGAGTCTTCATTTACAAGTGAAGTCACTTCATCTAAATACAGTTTCAACACATGGTACATAATAATATATGATGGTTTATTGTATATGATGGTAACAAATGACTTCTATCTAGAAATTCGACAGGAAGAAAATATTTTGTTTCTGGTTTCACAGGGTGTAGATAGAATATCCATGGTATGTGATTGCTGAGAATTTTTCTTCTTTGCAAAAGTATGTTAAAAGACCTCATATATATCCCATTCCATCAAAAGAATCATTAAACAGCAATAAACAGAAGCATGAGAGTTCGCAGGTTTTTCTAAAGTGAGTCAAACACAAGTTTGTTCACTAGAGTTTCTGTCTCTGGTGAGCAGCTCACTGCAACTCCATTAATAAGTGCATTATTTTATTTGCATGCTTTAGCTGTCTTGAAGATCTTAAATTGTTATCTTCTGAGATCCAGATGCATGCCATGTGGTGTTTGTGCAACTAAAAATGAAGGGGTCTATTCTCGTCTCGATGTGTGGGGAATCCCTGAACACCAAGAGAAGAACATATCCTTAAGGGTTAAAGGAGGGAACACATTTTTATTTGATTACAGGGCTTACGGAAGTGACTTATATTTGCTACAAAGACTATAAATCAAAAGAGCTGTAGGTTTTTTTTAGGATTCTGGAAACAGCTTATTTTAGGCTTCACGACGCCACCCCTCAATATACCTTTCCCTAGGAAACTACTGTCAAACTGAATTACAAAAAGTATTATTTTTGTTTGCTGTAAAACAGAGTTGCACAAACATCCTTCTCCTCCGTTAAGACATTTGCAGTGGCTTGCAGTGGTGCACTCCAGAACTGGGCTGGAGAGGAGGTTGGACCATAGGAGACTGTAGACCTGCTATGACTACAGCCCCCACTATATAGACCACATACCTCCTACCTTAACAGCAAACATAGTTAAACACAAAGTTTGATTTGTATCACAGTATTTTTGGGGGTGGGGGGGGGAAGAAAAGGAAAGAAAAAGGAAAGAAAAGCAATAACATACATAGATACTCCCCCTCCCCACAATATATTGCCTCAGTCCACCATTTACAAGTAGATCTGTGAGACAGCATTATATCCATTGCACTGTCTTCTCAGGATACTTGCAAATAAAGGTGGTATCAATTTTATTATTTTTCTAAATAATCATATCAAAACTGATAGAGACTTAAGCCATCACAATGGCTTAATGAAACATACAGTGCTTTCATTAATTCTGGCATTAGGGAATTCTTTTTACAAATTTGTGATGCTGTCTCTGAAAAAAAAATAAAATCCCATGGCCCTTTCGCAACGAAATGTCAGTTTAACATCAACTCTGAGTGGCAATTTCCAGTTAGTAAATTAAAACTGTTTAGCAATCTGTTTCACTATATTTGCCATTTAGGACAGCAAAATGGGTCTGTGAAAAGTATTTTCTTCTGAAGACTTTATGAATGTAACTTAATTTATCCATGTACCTGCAATTGCACTATATTAAGCTACTTTCCATACAGATCAACAGTAAACACAGGTTCTAATGATACAGACTTTACAAATCCTTATGACTTGAATAATACTATGCAAAATGGACACCTCAAAGCAAACTTTCTGGATCTATCCAAGACAGACATTCACTGGAGAGCAGACAGAGCAATCTTGCAGAAGCATTATCACTTACAAATCAAACTTACCTTGCATTAATGAGGTACTGTGCTAAGCTGATGTTTGCAGGGGATCCTGTGATTGTAACTTGTCGTTCTGCAGAGCCTTCTGTGGCGTTAGCAATCTTGATCTGCGCTCCTGACATCTGCCTGATTTCATTTATCTTACTGCCTTGTCTGCCAATAATGCAGCCTATTAACTGGAGTGGGACAAAGACTGAGATTAGTGCCACAGACACAAGCAAAAACCACTTATCTGCAATTTGTAGTATTGATAAAAACATGGTTATGAAAGAGTATCAAAATAAAAGTTCTTTGCTCTGCAGATTTGGAGGGAGTAACTAGCACAACCTATTGGCTCTATGGTCATCAAGTTTCATTGCTACACGGCTGTCAATTCAATATCAGATTATTTAGCCATCTTCTGTGGCAGAAAATGACAGCGTGCCATGGTGCTGACAAATACAAAACACAGCCCAGCCTGACTTGCTAGTGTCAGCAGCAAGCCAAGAACAGCAGCTGGAAGTCAGGCTGAACACCCAACACTTTGCACCGTTCTGATACGTCTGCGAGTCCGCGTCCTTGCTGGGCACACGTGGTCCCCACTAAGTACTGAGCTTTTAAAGTCAGCGAGATTTACAGCTCTGTAACTTCAGGCAGATGCAGAGGTAGGAAAAGAGTTAAATTTCTAACAGTGTAACTTAACAAATCCATATTTTGTGAATAAAACTGAGCTCCAGTTGTGTGTGTCTCTCTAGATCCCCCCCTTTTTTTTTTTTGTAAAACTGCATTGGTGCTAACTTCAATTAATAGTGTTTTCAGGGTTGCTTAAATGCTCTTGGTGGAGTCACAAGCTTTTGGAAGCAAGACCTTGAGAAAGTATTTAGCGGCACACGTAACTGCTGCAGCGGGGGTAAGGGAGTGTGACGGGGCACCATGTCATGGCTTCTCTGGCACAGGGAGCCCCCAAAAGCAAGTGGGCAACAGGAAGGCAGCTGAGGCTGAGGTGTTTTGGCTTTTGTAAGGGTGAGGATGGGGACTTTTGTTTTGTGTTAAGGAAGGATGGGTGCTAAGAAACTCAGCAATGCCCCCACCCAGTAGAAAACGGAAACTTTGCTCTACAGGACACTGGGATGATGTTGCCAGTTTGGCAGAAGGATGTGCCAAGATGCAGAGACTGCCTTGTCCTCTCACCCTTCCTGCTGCTTCAGGCCCTGACCTGTTACTGCCTCTTTTACTGTAGATACTTGGAGTATCTTGCCAGAAACAGATTCAGATTGTCCACACCTTCTCTCAAAAGAAGACACTACCTTCCTCCAGCGCAATCCTTGCTTCATGCTGAGGGACAAGCAGAAAGCCAAAGCTGGTTCCCAGGCAGCCGAACCAGAGACTGAGCATGAGAGGAGTGCCTGCAAGCTGGAAGAATGGGGCTTCAGGAAACCCACACTGGATTTCCCATCCTGTTCAAACAGGAGGGCCTCGCTGGGCTCCCTGGCCTTATCCCAAGGACACGTACTAAGTGTGTGACTGCACGCGCTGGTGCAGAGCACCTACGCAAGCTTCACCGGAAAGCCTCCAGCTTGTCTCGTCTGTGCACGAACGTGCCCATGTACGCTCACTGCCAGCAGCAAAGGGTCCCTAGGTGTCTACTTCCTTGCCTTAGTCTCACCGGCCTCCACCATCTGCAGGCCGTGAAGGTGAAGCAGGAGAGAAGAGTGCCCAGAGCACAGGTGGTGGCACCAGAGGGAGCCAGCGGTGGGGTTTGGTTTTTGTCAAGAGTATGCCATCAGTGAGAGGAAAGCAAAGGTAGTCCTACCAGAGCACCACTGTACAGCAAGGCTGGCAGCATTAGATCCACTCTTGTCTGTTACCACCTGGTGGCTGACTTCCATAATTTTGTTCCTGTGGATCATCTGCCTGCCACACTGTAGCTATAATTTACCCGGACCTGGTCAGAAGCGTTCACTGCTGCAGAAGCAGAATGGAGCATGGAAGGGGGAAAAACCTTGGGTTGTCTTTACTTGACTGCTAGTCAGGGTTTTTCCTCCAGATATTGGAGTGGCTTGAAATGGCCAACAGGAGTGGAGGCCACCAGTATTTCCTTCTGCCACAACCAGCATCTAATTTTTTTTTGCAATTATGATCTTGAAATGACTGGTCAAGAGTCTGCATGTTGTTACTGATGATCTTATGAAGCAGTGACCAGGATTTAGGCTCTGTGAAGCAGCTGTTAGGGTGCCTGCCACATCTTCAGACTCCTCTAATACTTCTCACCCAATGTACAGACCTGAATAGGTTTCTGGTTTCTTTAATAATGATGTCCTAAGTGTCAACAGGAAAATGTAAACTGCACCTATTTCCTCAGTCTGTGCAAAACAGGTGGAAACCTGATAAAATTACTTGCTGTAAATAACATGCAAAAAATACATTATTTAGAAGAATTTCAAGTAGTCCAGTTCACAGGCATCATTCCCACTGTGGCATTCAAAGCAGAGGAACTGCGTGGGACTGCTGGTTCTTCAGACACATTGTGAGACAGTTTTATGTGTCTGGTTCGCCACCTCCGAGAGGGCACTTGCTGGGTCACTCAAGAGGCTGCCACTTGTATGTTCTGGGGATCCTTCAGCGAGGCTTGTAATCCATATGGGTCAGTAGAAACGACTTACAGTCTCATAGCTGATGTTGAGTTAGGTAGGGAGGACTCAAGGCTTGTCAAGGATATTGGTGATGCAAGTATATGGAAGAGAAGTTTGGTAGCCTTCAGTTTGGAGCTCTCCAAAGTCGTCCTTTGTTGCTGCGACAATGGGATGCTTGAACATGCTCTTCCAGCCGTGCCATGACCTGCAGCTTGCGCAGAATACATTTCTCCATTTGCCACGCAGGGACAGCAGTAGTGCTGGGGTGCCTGTGCTCTCTCTGGGGTGCCCTTCCCATTTTGTATCATTTAGGCTGAAATTTGTGCAGTATCTGAATATTCAAGAGCTGATGGGTTTTGGAAGAGGTTCAAGGGACTAGCTTTCATTACAAAGCTTTGACTCATCAGGCCATGGACATTTGGTTTTAGATAAAAATACCTGCCCTGCCTTGCTTTGAGACAAAGCCACATCAATTGCATCCAAACATGTATTTCTTTTCAAGACTGACCTTTCTAACGCCATCAGCTGCCCCCTGCCATTCTGTAGCTGGCCATTTCACATGGTTTGGCAGGGTATGTGTGATTCCGTCCCACAAAAGTCCCTCTCCACAAAAGCAAGCTTATCCAGGCTTTGAAAGCTGCTGCCTTGACAGACATAGGTTCACTGCTGTTGCAAGCTCAGTGGATGGGGTTAGGGAACGTGGAGGACAGTAAACAAGTAGCTGTTTTCAAGGACTTTAGGCACGGCATTATTTTGGATGCTCACCTGCTTGCCCAACATACAGTGAGCCTTACTCTCACTTATGGACGAATAAATCAAGAGGAAATTCTGCAGAAAAAAGTGATAAAGCCGGCCCATGTGAGAGAGGAGGTAAGCCTACTTCAAACTATACCAAGCCTACTATGCACTATGCTATAATACATATACTATTGGTATGGATGATATACATAACACACATGTACATAGAAAAACGTGTATTTTTTTATATGTATGTATGTATATGCATGTATAATTTATCTCTCCCAAGACTTGAGTGGAATGGCTCAGATCAGATGTGCACCTAGCCCAGCAGCCTGTCACTCACCGTGGCAGTAGCACATGCTTGCAGAAAACGATAAAAACTGTGAGGTATA
Organism: Pterocles orientalis; assembly: GCA_011057875.1. Classification (NCBI taxonomy): domain Eukaryota; kingdom Metazoa; phylum Chordata; class Aves; order Pterocliformes; family Pteroclidae; genus Pterocles; species Pterocles orientalis. The sequence goes on from WKFP01015081.1 coordinate 1,871,963, forward strand.
AAAAAAGTCTGCACTGGTATCCCAAATTCCCACCAACAGCTTACAGGCTAACCGACAGCAGCTGGTATCTCTACCTTTATGCTCAATAGTCCATGTGTCTTGCAATTTCTTTTTGATCCCATTTCTCCTTCTACCTCCCAAGAAAGGCCATAGCAGTGACCTGCAAAGCTTGCTCGTGTGTTGTCACCATTTGTCCTTACACCTCAAAATTTCAGCTGATGTCCCCTCCTTGGACTGTGAGCACCAGGGAAAAACTGTTCCCCTTTCCCTTTCTCTACACTGCATCTGATCCATCTTTCCCGATGTCAGTGTACCTCATTTTTCCTCACGCCAAAAAAAGCCCCAAACAAACCAACCCTAAAACGTGGATTCTGCTTTCTGCTTTTTTGTTGTTTTACTTTGTCCTTCAGTGAAGTTCTGCTGGTAGTAATGTAAACAGGATTGAATCAGGAGTCTGGGCTCTTAAAGGGAAGGACTGGAAGGTCTACTCTGATCCCCCCCTCCAAACTACTGACACTGATAGTTTCTCCTGATATGCCATGCCATCTATAGTTCAGACCCCTCTCTTCCATTTATTTTTTCCCCATAATGCTAAATATATATATTTTTTTCCTATAATGCTAAAGCCACCGTCAGAGCTTAATATTAACAGCTTCCTGCTGGATGTTTCTTACTGGTTTGTTCCTCTATGTCCATCACACTGCATTACTTTTGTTCAGCAACGAGAGCAATTAGACTTTTAAGTTTTGGTTTATTATCCAAGTCCAATGCTACAGAGTATCTCTTGTCACGGGAAGTGGCATTGAGTTCACTTTATTTTTAAATATTGGTAAAAAAATCAGATTCCTTTCTTATAATGAATGTAGTAGTGGTAAAAAGGAAGTAGCTTCTGCAACATACAGGCTTTCTCAGACCCAGGTTTAGTTAGAAATGCTGGGACAGAGTACTCTATAGGACGAAATAATCTCCTGACGTATGATTACAGTTCTTTATGGAATTACTGCAGGGCCTGGAAAGAGACGCTTAAATACTCTGGGCCTCTTAAAAAACAATAACAACAACAACAACAATAATAATAATAATAATAAACCCTTCACTTTCCTTGCCCAGATAATGCAAAATCTGGACTATAATGATTTAACAGACTTCGCAAGAAGGCATACAGAAAATGAATAAAACATTTCCAGAAATGAGCCTTCTTATTACTTGTTTTGTAACCCAAATGACTCTGCAGATTTGTGTGCATTTCAATTTATTGAAGGACCAACATCAGTTCCCATCCTGTTCCCTGTAGTGAGCAGTAGGGGGTTCTGAGGGAAATTACTTTTCATGCTCAAAAGTGCCTTGTTCCACCAAAGGTCTCACTTTGCTTCTGATGGATGTTAAGCTTGTAAAATCTTTCTACTGACTCTTGACCCTCAGTAGACGATTCTACTTGAGGAATCCATTACCATTTTCTTAGATTAACGGAAGACAAAAATTAGGCCATGTGCAAAAAATATCAAAAGTGATGAAAATTACTTTTTTAATAACACAGCCCCTTAAACAGGCCCATTTGACAAAATCTGGTAAATTCTGTACTTTTGCTCTCAGCATTTTTTCTCCATTACACAGGAGGCTTTAAGCAGTAAGGCAAATTTATTGAGGTTCAGTCCACAGGTCCTTTGCCTTCAGTAGAAGTGCTTTGACTCACTCTACTGCAGGAACTCTCCCAGCATGTCTTGGGTAGATTATTAAGTCTTCACTTAACCATTGCTTTTAAACCCTCTCATACAACTGCCAGATTTCTGAGCCAGGGTTGGACTTAGCCAGCAGCTTAGTTTTATATGAAGATGTTACTTGTTCTCAGGGCTTTTCTGGAAGAGGGATTTCACGATCTGGGGCTGTAGGGAGAGCGAGGTGCACTGCTCCTGGAACATGTAGGTGGTGGGTGCCCTTGCTGGAAGTCACAACTAGGGTCAGATGCTGTCCTCATCTTCTCCTTAAGGGTTCACTTCAATTCTCCCCCCACAAGGGATGGATTGGGGATCTTCAAAGATGAGAGCTCAATCCTCCCAGTGACTGCCAGTGGAAGAGGCAGCACCACATCGACCTCCTTGGAGCATCACCTGGAGCCAATGCGGGATTTCACTGTGGGCTGCTCGGAGAACGTTTTGCATGCATGCGTACCCCTCCATCATTTGCAAGGAGGTACTTCCTGCTCCATAAGGAAATAAAGGCAGTTCTTCAGTACACCATTTCCAGCTCGGATGGATTGACATTTCTCTTTCTGTGGAGTACTGACCAGATTTATGGCTTTCTTAGAATGTTGGTGTTCTCTGAGGGGGAAGTTGTTTTCCTGTTACTTGCCTCTGCCTGTCTCTCCCACAGATGCAAAATATGAATAATTTTTAATAAGACAGAATTTTTAAATTATTGGTTTGTTCATTTACTCTCAGTGGCCATTTTGGAGGATTGGATCACAGAATTTTAAGGCACCTGTTATCTATGCCAAATCAGTTACAGGCAGGGACACTATCCCTTCTGTTCCCTTCAGGACCTGCCACTGTTATGCCATCTAATTCTGGGTTTGTGTGAAATACACTTGTACTGTGTAACTTAGGCAGCAGCAGATGGCCAGGCAAGACCCCAGCAAGGACAGAAAGGCAACCATATGCCCCTATAAGATGTTTTGATGAGGAAAAGGAGATACTAGATAAGGATCAAGGTGACTTCTGTGAGAAAGACCTGGAGAAATGTGCCCTCTGTTCTCTTTTTGGGGATACCCAGAAGTTATAAGAAAACCTAAAAAGACAAACCTTCTGAATTTACCACTTGAAGAAGCTTGGGCTTTTCAGCATATGGAAAATAGTTTTCTGTAAAATGCATTTCTTTGTTTTCTGATATCTCTTTGTTATTTAGCAACAGGTTAGCTGCAATTATCAGCATACTATATGAAGAAAGCAGTATGATGATGTTACAGTAATTAATAACAGGAAAAAAATCTGTTACTGCCTTAATGCCAGAGGGAGTGAGAAAATTTATTTTAATATGAAGCTATGCAAATGGTAAATGGCTATTAGTATCTACTTTCTGTAGACTAGGCTAAAGGCTTACTCTCTTTATATCTGATTTTGCTCCATCAGATTCCTACTTAGGCTTTGTCTTCATGTGCTAATCATTATCTCGGTTTTTAGAAATATGTGTAACACACACAGAGGTACACACTGACTTCTCTGGTAGCTGCAGAGCATGTAGATATTCACAAGTCTCATGTTCTTCTCATGCTTGCAGGACTCATTACACACATAGACGCGCATGATGGAAAAGCCGCAGGACTCACGGTGCAGGGGATCCCTGGAGTCGGGGCAGGCAGGGGACTGGCCATGTGCAGCCTGGGGCTGTGCCACTGCCCCGTGCCAGGGCCTGCAGCTTCCTTCACCTTCAACCAGAAATGTAATCACTGTGTCACACTGACGGGCAGGCTATCAAACCGCCAGGACTAGGAGACATGCTTACTGGGACAGCGAACTCAAATTACCAACGCAGGGTTTGCTGCACAACTGCTGTTGCCTCGCCCACCCTCGCCTCCCTCTGCGTGCAGCATCCGACTGATGGAGCATACTGGTGCCTCCTCACCCGGCTCCCTCTCTGCCCCATGTCCCTTTGTCTCCCTCTTCATTTCTAGCCACGAGGCTGCCCAGAGAGCAGCCCTGCTGCAGCGGCAACAGGGCTGCCACAGCCTGATGGCAGCCTGGAGGACACTGCCCACAGCCAGGGCAAACGCCTCGAGGAGACACAGGGGGAAATAGTTTTCCCCCTTTCAAGATTCCCAAGCAGCCCCTGATGCCAGAGGGGACGTGAGAGCCCTTCCTCCCCTCTGTGCCAGCACTGCAGCACCAGGTGTGTGCACACACACAGCCGCAGTGCATCTGGGCAGCACTAGGGGCTTTCAGTCCTTTAATGCACACCTTGACACTGTGCAACCACCAGGACTCTTCCTCACCATCTGTAGAGCCCTTGCAGGCTGTTGCTATGCTTAATGCCATTTTGGCCTTGTTTTCGCTCCTTTAGCAACAACAGCGAGGCATGCACTGTGCAGCCAGAAAAACCTTCCGTTGGAAACAATGTGTGGATGCGTGTTTGCTTCTCAGAGGATAGTGCTGAGCTGGGGCATTTTGTACCTCCTAGGTGAGACACTGATGGTTTTAAAAAAAAATTTCTATTGCACTACAGGAAACAAGGTCAACTTTCTCCTTCTCTTTCTCTGCTATGAACCCTGAAAGAAGTGAAGTCAGAAGAGTGACCTTGGATTTATATTACTGATGGCAAGAATAACATCTGTCTGACAGTGACACTAAAAAACCTGCACTGTAAGGATAAATAGGGTGCTCCCATAAAATTCTCAACATACAATAAATTGGGCTGTAAAGAAAGTACTGATAAATCAGCAGTACATCTTTTAAGTAACAGCAAGCTTCTGAAATCACAGCACTCATAAAAGATTTACCTTTGCTTTGTTATTCTGTTTTTTTTTTTTCTTACTTTTGCCACGGAGTTTAATAGCGCTTACACAATACGGTAAGTATCTCTTAAGCAATATAATTGCTATATGTCAGCCCGCTCCTGCCTAAAAACTATTTTTACTGGAGAGGAAATCTTCCATTTTCCAAATGACTCATTTGTAATGAAAACTGTTTGCAATGGAAGTGAATAAAAGGCATTTTTATGTGACGTACAGCATATCAGCTGGGCATTTTGAGTAGCTGTTTGAAGATTCAGCACCACACTGCTCATGGAGACTAGATCTGCTGGTCCAGAGTTGCTGCACCAGGAATGTTTTTAGCCCTTGTTTTTCAAATAAACCCTTACCTTGCACCTTTACATAACTGAAGTAGCTTTTTTTCTCAGGAAAAATGCTGTCTTAGATAAGTGTGGGGTACAGCAGAGACCGATACGGCTCCCACCCCCTTGGGCACGGATGCATCCAGCCCAATGCACAGCAGACAGGGCTGTGTGGTTTTCCACCCTCTGTAACCTTTCTGCTGAGAGACGGCACCTGAGAGATGAATTTCGATAACTCATCTCAGACAACTGTAAGCAGCAGGCACCCTGGCTTTAACAAAGCTGGTGAAGCACCGCAGCACTGACACTGCTGGGCAACTAAACCAGCATCGCTGGAGACCTGACACAACAGGGCACAGTCACTTCTGTTGCTTTCGTCCGGCATTTCACCAAGTCCTAACACCCTCTCCCCAACAGACTAAATGCTGTTATGGTTTATTCTGGGGACTAGTGCTTACAAGTCAGCCAAAGCTGAGAGGTTTGCCCTCCCTCCAGTGAAAGAAGAGTGAGAGAAGAGAAAGTGATACTGACTACTGGTCCACTTACATCATTGGGAATAGTAAGTTCATGGGAACTGGTTGGAGTAGTGGCATCCAGTCCTGTGCAGGGGACAGAGGGAAAATGT
>WKFP01015086.1:0-10814 GCA_011057875.1 Pterocles orientalis
GACAGGCCTGTAGTTTCCTGGGTCCTCCTTACAGCCCTTCTTGTAAATGGGCGTCACATCGGCAAGTTTCCAGTCTTCTGGGACCTCCCCTGTCAGCCAGGACTGTTGATAAATGATGGAGAGAGGCTTGGCAAGCTCCCCTGCCAGCTCCCTCAGTACTCTCAGGTGGATCCCATCTGGCCCCATGGACTTGTGTGTACCCAGGTGGCATAGCAGGTCATTAACTGCTTCCTCCTGGATTGTGGGAAGGCTGTTCTGGTCTTTGTCCCTGCCTGCCAGCTCAGGGAGTTGAATACCCTGAGGATGACTAGTCTGACTATTGAAGACTGAGGCAAAGAAGGCATTATGCATCTCAGCCTTTTGCTCGTCCTTGGTGATAACATTCCCTCCTGCATCCGACAAGGGATGGAGATTCTCCAAAGCTCTCCTTTTGTTGTTAATGTATTTGTAAAAACATTTTTTATTATCTTTTACCACTGCAGCCCGGTTGAGTTCTAGCTGGGCTTTTGCCTTCCTAATTTTAACTCTGCATGACCTGGCAAGACCCCTGTACTCTTTTTGGGTTGCCTGGCCCTTCTTGCAGAGGTGGTTGACTCTCCTTTTTTCCTTGAGTCCCAGGTAAAGCTCTTTGCTTAGCCAGCCTGGTCGCCTTCTCTGACACTTTGTCTTTCTACAGATGGGGACAGCCTGTTCCTGTGCTTTTAAAACCACCCTCTTGAGGAATGTCCAGCCTTCCTGGGACCCCCTGCCCTTCAGGACAGTCTCCCAAGGGACTCTCCCAATCAGCGTCCTAATCAGCCTAAAGTCTGCCCTTTGGAAGTCCACGTTAGTGGTTTTACTGGCACCTCTCCTTACTTCACCAAGGATCAAGAACTCCGTCATTTCATGGTCACTAAGCCCAAGACAGCCTCCAGCCACCACATCTCCCACCAGTCCTTCTCTGTTTGTGAACAGCAGGTCAAGTGAGGCACCTCCCCTGGTAGGCTCGCTTACCAGCTGTGTCAGGAAGTTCTCTTCCACACACTCCAAGAATCTCCTAGACTGTTTCCTTTCCACTGTGTTGTATTTCCAGCAGATGTCTGGCAAGTTGAAGTCTCCCACAAGAACTAGGGGGAGCGACTGCGAGACTTCTGCCAGCTGCTTATAGAATGCCTCATCTGCTTCCTCCTGCTGGGAGGATGGCCTGTAACACACTCCCAGCAGGAAATCAGCCTTGTTAGCCCTTCCCCTCATTCTTACCCATTCTAACACTAACACAATTCTTATTCTGCATGTACATATGACATTGTAGAATTTTTAAGGCTTAACCTTGTTCTGACACTTATTTTGGGCCTCAGAGTAACTTATTCAGACAGTTTTTCTGCTCTTCTGTTACCAAACAGGCTAAGCAACATGATTCTTAGCTCCTCTTGCAGAACCTGCTCAGGCAAAAGGAGGCTCTTCCCATCTCCTGGGGCTCTGTATCAAGCCAGTATATCATTCCCTATAACATTCTATTATTTTCTGCAATAACATGAAAAAGAGCAAACGCAAGCAGGGAAAAGAATTTCACAGAGTATAGCCATCACGCGCAAATTCTATGTTCTTCTCTTTGTTTGAAGGCTAGAAAGTCAAGCTATTTTAGAGTGATAATTGACTTCTATTTCAGCACTGTACAGAAAAGAAATGTCATCCACTGTGGGTAATTAATTGCATTACATATTCACATACACCCACATTTGTTTGGAGCAGGAAAATACAACCCTCTGACAGCTACACTCTCCTGAAAAATAAAAAACCAACAGATATATTTAGAGATTCCAGATCATCCAAATGGAACCAGATCCTAATTTTATGTTACTGACTGGTACTGGAGGCAACAACCTTTACCTAACAGATTTCTTTATAAAAATTTGTTGATGGGCACAACCCAGTTTTTGTTTCCTCACTGTACAGTTCGTCCCTTGACTTCAAAAGTCATTGAGGTCCCTGAACTTCAGTCAAGAAGAATATGGCCTGTTCTCTGTTTTGGGGACTTTCTGCCTCCAGTTCGTTTGAAGAAACTGCTCAGGAGAAGAATATAACACGGTTTTTCACATCCAGAATGAAGCAGCTCTTAACCTTTCTTATGGTTAGAAAAGAAGGCCCAGAAAAAGAAATATCAGGTAAGACATAAGCAAATAAACAATGATGTAAATCGTTATTACAAAGCCAAACCATCGTGCCATGTCCTCTTCATCATTCTAATCTTTTTGGAAGGGGGTAAAATTTGTTTTGTATGTAAATTTTGAGAGTGCAGAGTTGTTTCCATACCTGTAGTTAGGTTTCTTACAAGAATTTCTGTATTATTGTATTCGACTCCGAGACTCCTGGCATTAACCTCCATTGTCATTAACACTAATATTAACCATGTTTCTCCCCTCCCTGCAACAACTGCCACAAAAGTAAGTTAACTGCAGCTGTAAATGAAGGGCAGAGGCTCTGCCTGCTCCTTCTAACAAGCTGCGACCCCTCAGTGTAACTTTCTGCAATCCCCAGCATGCTGAGCTACCCTGCCATCATGCATGGGATAAACCTGTGTCTAGAGCCAACACTCAATAGCAGCTCACCTGCTAGTGGGCAAGGAATTTTAATACCATTAGTTTAGCATTAAAAATAAGGCAAAAACAGAACGACATCATGTTCTATTTTTTAACACAGTCAGTTGCTTATTTTTAAAATTCTCGGCCTCGGTCAGTTTTCCACTATTTGCAAAGACACTGGTGCACAAAAGCCAAGCCTTAGTTCTGCTGAGGCACAGATGTTACCATTTTCCTTTTCTCTGGGTGAAGGACCATAGCATGTTTTCCCAGGCCCCTAATTTACCAAGTCCACCCACTTTCTTCTGAACCATGAGACATTTAGAAAGACATCCTGTGTAAACAATAACATTTAAAGAGACAGTAAATTTAATACATCAAAATATAAGTAAAAATCTGGTTCTCAGGGTAGCCCAAGGCAAATACATGATCTTGCACAGCTTTTTTCTGTCCTGCCTTCACCACATGATGCTATCCAGTGGAGCTAGCTCCAAAAGGGAGGACTTGGAAAGGCCACAGCCCTGCAAGCAGGCACAAGTGACAATCCTTGTCCTCCTCCTCGTTGCTTCCTTCTCCCTCCAAGAGCCTCAGGTTCCTGGAAGTGCAAGGAGAAGCTGCTCTGTCTACTGAATAACAGAAGAGCAAAAGAGCATTAAATCCTTAAGCATGCTTCTCTCTTCTTTGTGCACAGGCCTGGTGCACACATTCCTTTCTTTCCATGGGGTCAGTAGCAAATAGCTGCCAGGTTCTAGGTGCCGTGGTTGCAGGCACCTAAAACACGCTGCGAGGTTTATATGGATGACTAGTAGCACCCAAACCTTTCTAACATTACTTCTTTAGAATTCTTTTTTTCTATAAATCAAGAAAATATGAGGATTTTTTATTTGAAAGAAAATGTTAGTGACAAAAATCATGCAACAAATCAATCTTTTCCTCAAGAAAAGCCACCTAGTCTTTAATCTCATCACTACTGCAGTTGGATCTCAGAGGGCATTGTGGATCCAGATGGCATTCTTCAGCGTGGCAGAGCTGGACAACATTCTGGGCAATACCAACACATTTATGACTGTTTGCTGCCCAGCTTCACTTTCACTGAACCTCTGTGCTGCATTTCCCAAGCCTGCTATGGCACAGATCACACTTTGTTTGCCTGCTTAAAGAAACTTCTCATGCCAGCTGACATACAGAGAGCCCCTTCTCCAATTCCTGGAAGTCCGTAACACATCTGATGAGGATGAAGTGGAATGCTAAGGAAAAGAAAGGCAGCAGAATCCTGTGTCCTAATATGAGGATGAGGCTTGCAGAATGACATTCCTAAATAAGACATGCAGATCTATTTTGCTGTTCGGAGAGATCAGCTCTTTGGAGAACATCATAACACAATAAAGAGGCTCAACACAGGGAACACAGCAGTTTGGAACTACCTTGAGAAGCTGGAAAGGACCCTGTCGCCAAGATAGATGCATTTATTCAAGGCATCTCAGGAGACAGTCATATGTAGATTGAAATTATCAGAGCTGAACTGAAAGTGTCAGAGTTGAACAGAAGCCCCACACAAGTTAAAGTGACGCTTGTTCACTCACCTATTTGTTATATTTGTTGCCACTGAAATGAATTGCAGAGCTTCCACCAGAGCCGAACCGGGTGAAAGCTCTAAGGCAGTTTAAGACATAGCAACCAGGATCAAAGCATCACATTTAGAGAGATGCAATGATTATTGCTTCCCCAGAACCACCTGTGGGTATAGCCTTGCAAGCAAATAAATGTTGGCCAGGAAAGCAGAAGGGAAATGGAGAATGTTTAGGATTCATTTAGTTGCTGGTCATTATTGGTTTATGATGTTTTTCATATAAGCCCATGAATTTTAAGGACAGAGCCACAGGAAGGCATAATTTTTGTCTATTTCTGTATTTAAGAACAAAGTCCTACATTTCATATCTATTTAAATACCCAATTAATTATTGCTACACAGTGTCCCTAGACAAATGTACCCTCCTTGAGATGATTTTTTTTGTTCATAATGTTCCATTTAAGCAGCAGTCATTTCCATTCAGTCTCAGTCTAAACAGTTTCTCTGGAAGACAGCCCAATGAAACAGATTTTCTTATTAAGCATGCCCCAATTAAGTGATGTACATCACTACCAGTGCAGTTTCTACGTAATTTTTACATACTGAGTGGGGTACAGGGAACATTTTACACTGTTTTTAAGCTGGTCAGTCCTTGCACAAAGAAAGTACTTTTTTACATTAATTTTACCAAAATAACATCAAAGGTATGAAATCTAACCTAAACAGGAAGACTCCTACTGTAGTCCTTTGTGGAGTTTTGGGAAGAAATTAAACAATCTTCCTTTTAAGCATCCTATTGAAGCAAGTCTCTGAAGAGAAACAGTCATCTGGCATCCCAGCACTCTCAGTAACACACCTCTATCGAGGTGGGAAAGGGCTCTGTTTTCTTTCCCTGGCCTTCCTGAAAACAACTTTATAACTCATTCTGTGCTCCAGAACTACATAACACTTTTTAATATTAAATTTAATTAAATTTTATTAAATTTAATTTTTTTTCATGTGGAGAAAAGAGATTCAATGTCATCTCCACAGTCATTTCTTAAGGTTAAATCTGGCACTTGGCAAGGAATCTGAAACAAGTATTGGGCATGTGTCTTATTTTTACAAGATGATTACACTTAAAATCAACAACCCTTGTGCATCTTATTAGATTGGCTACTACTTCATCTGGGGTACTAAAATTAAAAATAAACACTGAAAAGATAAATTAATTAAAAGTTGTCCTATGCATGTCCTGGGTTCAGCTGAGACAGAGTTAAATTTCTCCATAGTAGCTAGTAAGAGGAGTGTTTGGGTATGTGCCGAGCGTTACTCAGTACTGACCTTAAGCCCTTATGTGTTGTTTCAGTACCAACCATTACTCTCTAAATTCATTGCAGTCGAGTAACTGGTATCACTTTGCAATCCATGTATTTTTTATTAAAAAATCCACTTATATTGGAAATGATAAATCACTTACCCCATAAAAAAATCTTCTGACCTCATTTTTCTGTCAACTGCAAGGAACATGGTGCTGGGGAGGAAAACCTGTCACTGTGAATTATCAGTGTTTTCTGAAAGGTGCGATAGTTTCCAACATAACATCATTATGCTGCTATGTTAGTCCACTTTTCCCATTTTATTATAATAGTTCAAGCTTGAACTCCAAATGTTATATCCCAGTGTGAAAAGATGCAGGCCTTGTGCCAAAAAGTTAAATGAATTACTTTTGTACCATCAGAGGTTGAAACACAACCATATGGTCCACCAAAATTGCTCTGAATTTTTCAGTATTCTTTAAATGGCACATGCTGAGAAAAATCCTGGTCCAACTGAAGTAAGTGGCACGACACCCACTGATTTATATGAAGCTAGGATTTCATCCAATGTGTCCTAGTGAGAACATTTTGCATTTCTGGACCATGCACAGATTTTGTACAGGCTATATCTGTTGGGTGGGTGAGAAGTTGTTTTTTTTTTTTCCCTTTCTACAGAAACAATAAAATTAACATTATGAATTGTGAACTAATATTCCAGGTGGACAGAAACAAACAGTGGCAAGTGGCATATTTTCTTGCTGGCATTTGCATAGCAGGAGATGGAGAATTATTCCACTGAAGGTACAGTGAAAGGAACACACAGTTTAAATTTTTATCGAGTCTAAAGTATTGCCAAAACACTGAGAAAAGTCATTTTTTTGGTATAATATATTATTTCATTGATTGTCAGCAATACATGGATTTCTGGTTTCCTGAACTGGAGAATGAGTATGACACCATTCTGGTAATATATTTCACAGAATCACAGAATGTTAGGGATTGGAAGGGACCTCGAAAGATCATCTAGTCCAGTCCCCCTGCCGGAGCAGGAACACCTAGATCAGATCGCACAGGAACGCATCCAGGCGGGCTTTGAATGTCTCCAGAGAAGGAGACTCCACAACCTCTCTGGGCAGCCTGTTCCAGTGCTCTGTCACCCTCACCGTGAAGAAGTTTTTTCTCATATTCAAGTGGAACCTCCTATGTTCCAGCTTGAACCCATTGCCCCTTATCCTATCACTGGATGTCACAGAGAAGAGCCTGGCTCCATCCTCCTGACACTCGACCTTTACATATTTATAAACATTGATTAGGTCACCCCTCAGTCTCCTCTTTTCCAGGCTAAAGAGACCCAGCTCCCTCAGCCTTTCCTCATAAGGGAGATGCTCCATTCCCTTCATCATCTTCGTGGCTCTGCGCTGGACTCTTTCCAGCAGTTCCCTGTCCCTCTTGAACTGAGGGGCCCAGAACTGGACACAATATTTCTTTTAAAACATATACACAGACATTCACACATCACCAAAGGACCACAGTGTGTGAGAGCTAATCAGATATTCTAGAGTAAAACAGTGAAATTTTCACAATAAATACTTTGCTAAAGAGTAATACCTGCAGTTGTTTCCAGTCACTTAATTTGGCTTATTTTACACAGAAAATGATCTGCCTCAGGAATCCAAATGATTATGTGAGTAATGGCTTCACATGCAGTGCCACCAGTTCCAGAGACTTTATCCTGTGTTTCACAGCAAGGTCACAAAGTCATGCAGCCAAGCTGGCACAAAATCCTTTTTGTGGTATATCAATAAACAGATGGAAACCTGTGCTTTCCATGGACAGTTGTTCTTTATCGGCCAAATGCATAGGCTATTTAAAGATTACTTACTTTACTGTTTATACTAGAAATAAGGTAGGAGCTGCTTAAGTGTCCATAAGCATGCACACATACATTTAAAAGTGTATTTACACAAGTGTGATTGCTTTGTAAATAAGATTACTCTGAATATTTTTAGATGCAAATCAATTCTATTTTCCACTCTACTGGTAGGATTAAATTTCTGACATCGGAGAAATACAAAGACTCTACATTTAACTCCACCTATTTTCTTCTGGTTTATTCTGAAGATAGATATTGGAGTGTACCCACAATGAGTGGTAATAACAGTCAGATTTTAGTAAGCCTGCCAGATAATGATACTTCAGCTATGCTCTGGGGGAGGTGGAGAGGCTGAAACTTGTGGCCACACCTGTTCCAGAAGTATGATGTGAAAAAGCTTATTTTTACATGTGTACCTTTTTGACATTGCCAGTTTCTAAAGGAACAGATCAGTGAGGAGAAAAAATAAACATCAGGTCTTTGTCCATCAAGAAACTATTCAATAACAATTTCCCTCAAGGAAAAGAAAATATAAATCTATGCTGAGTTATGATGAGTAGTCTGACTTTTCCTCACAGTAATTCAGTAATTCCTGTTGTAGGTCAAAAATTCCAAACATGCATTTAACATAGTGGCGTGGATCTGTAGGCACTGATGGAGTGTCTCTCAATGAATACTGAAAATAATGAACTGTTGCCTAGCAAGTATGAAAATGTGGAACATCTGTATGTCATCAGCAAACAAATAAAGCTGCTAATTATCTTAATTTTCTGTTGTCACATTTTAAATATTTTTGTATAGGGCTTTTATGCTCTAGGAGTAAGTATTTACTGTAATTTTTTCTTCCTTGCAAAAAACTAAAACTCATGAATTTTCCTCCGCAAACCAGCTAAAGCCTAACTCAAACCATTTTCCTTGAGGTACAAAGTTGAAACCAAGTTAAACAGAGATACTTCTGTACACATGTTTAGTTAAAAAAAACAACAGTTATTTTTACTGCTAGCTTTACATTTTAGCAACATTAGATTTCTCTGCAGGTAATCGTCTTCACATAGCCTAGGTGATGTTTATGGTACTAGAAAATTCAGATGTAATAATGGAAACAAAGGGTTTCCAGTCTCAAACTACCCCCTCCCCCCATAATACCTTTATATAAGTAAAATTTGTATTTATTTATACCATATATAAATGCATATATATAGTATCATATATATATATATACACACCACATTCCTTATTAGGATCTGAAGTTCTACCATTATGCTAGTTCTATAGTTATACTGGTCTATATTAGACCAGTTTCCTATGCTTAATCAAGATACACAAGAATATCTTCTCATGTAAAATATATGGCAGTCCTGAATAATTTAAAAAGGCTCAAATGCTCCGTTCTCTTTGATATCTAGATATTTCCTGTCAGAAGAAAATACAAAGAACACCTCTTCCTCTCTTTGAAATTTAAAAAAAAATATTTTGTGGAACCTTAATTTTATTTAGAGTACATACAATAAATTTGAGGGGGAGAAGGAAGGGGAAGCTGCTCAGACATTTTGTGATTATTCCCAAAATAAACATTACACTCCAAGAATTCTAAAACAGGAGAGAACTTTAGTAATGGTCCATCCGTGTTAAGATGATGATGCAGATAACTCTACCCTGAAACTACACAATAGCAGGAAAATTAAGATGTATTTAAATTAGTGCCTGCAGCCATAGGTTAAGTTTGATTTGCAGGTTGATCTATAATAGTATATATTCACCCTTTTAAAGTATTGCAGAGTATTCTGTCCATTTCATGGTTTTCACTTAAACCTCATTTTCTTGAGATTTCAATAAATTTCTACATTTCAATTTCTAGATTTTCTTCCATCTACTAGTAAATTTTTTCATGACTGAAGATCAATAGTAATTTAAAGGAGTTAATAATTTGGGATGCATGTATCACACTTGCAAGAATAATTTGCTAAATCATTCATGGTTTTCTGAAAGTTAACAACCCATCATCCTCCCACCCAAAAAACTTCAGACCTAAAGAGTTGAGAACAATTTAAGGGATTTAAGCAATTTTGAAATACTGTTGCCTTCAAACCCATTTTCCTCTCTTTCTCTTCATTTTATTTGCAAATTACAATGGCAAAACAAGACCGAAGCCAATTTGGTTCCAGTTAATTCTTTGCCAAGATGAAACAAAGGGAATCTAGTCAAGAGTCATTACAAGCCTGAAACAGAAGTGGAAATGATCAGCACTGTTGTTCCATGAGATGCCACATATCATTTGAGTTTTTTCATGTAGATGGTGGACTGTTTGAAGCATTATATTAACAAGATCAATTAATTTTCACTCTTTAATGTTTTTGTGGAACCAGTGTAATAGAATCAACTGTATTATTCATTTTTTTTTTAACTAGGAAATTGTTTTTTAACAATGCAGTGTTTATATCAATCTCTTGCCCTTCATACACTGATCTAAAGAGAGCTGCAATGTCCATATAACATTCAGGAACATTAGATAATAAGCTAGAAAAAACATGAATAAGTGGCTGTTAAATTAAACATTTAATTACAACTTTAAAAGGCGTAAGACAAAAACATTGCTACTGGCTTAAAGAAAAAAGCCAGATTTATTCCTAGAAGTACTGACAGTGCACTTTGAATTGTGGGTGTTTTGTTTGAAAGAGCAGCTCTTAGAAGAATGAGGATCTGACATTGCAGGTACATTAAAATTCAGTTTAGGGATGAGAAACTGGACAAGCATTGCTTGGTGACAAGGCAGGTCCAGACAGCCTTCAAAACCAATTACAGCCTTATCAGTTTATAAGCCCTTACATCACTGAATCTTAACATTTCTTGGAGAAAAAAAAGCAACAAAACCTTTCATACGCATCTGCTGACTGTGAATGGAGACTTCACAAGGAAAAGGAAAAATTCAGAAAAAAAAATGGACAGAAAGGAAAAATCACCCACCCCCCATAGATCTGAATCTTCCTGCAACACATTCTAGTGTTGGTAGGCTGTCCACATCCATTAGAGTGTGACTTTTAGGACTGGAGGGTACCCAAAAATCAGTACCATGGTTCTGCTTCACTGTGATAAATTTTTACCAGGGACTTCGTTGCTGTGCAAGTCAGAACTGCACTCAGCATCAACAGCATCCATACATAACGCTAACTTTACTGGTAAAGGACGCACATGTCATTTCTATTCCAGACACTAAGAGACCTGGCCAAAGACAGAGCTGCTGTTCCAACAGCTGTTCACAGAATCACAGAATGTTAGAGATTGGAAGGGACCTCGAAAGATCATCTAGTCCAATCCCCCTGCCGGAGCAGGAACACCTGGATCAGCTCACACAGGAACGCATCCAGGCGGGCTTTGAATGTCTCCAGAGAAGGAGACTCCACAACCTCTCTGGGCAGCCTGTTCCAGTGCTCTGTCACCCTCACCGTGAAGAAGTTTTTTCTCATATTCAAGTGGAACCTCCTGTGTTCCAGCTTGAACCCATTGCCCCTTGTCCT
>WKFP01015086.1:17317-30414 GCA_011057875.1 Pterocles orientalis
GCTCTGCGCTGGACTCTCTCCAGCAGTTCCCTGTCCTTCCTGAACTGAGGGGCCCAGAACTGGACACAATATTCCAGATGCGGTCTCACCAGGGCAGAGTAGAGGGGGAGGAGAACCTCTCTCGACTTACTGACCACCCCTCTTCTAATACAGAGCCCCCCACCAAGTACAGCTTTGTCATGGCAATGCATGCAGAGACCTTGCGCTACTTCCAACAGGAAGATGCTTTAGAAGTGACAGCTATTCAAGCTAAAACGAATAAAGTATTACATATATATATATATTTTTTTTTTAAATCTAGTCTAATAGATGAGGGGGAAGGCATGGACAGAATAACAACATTTGACCAAAGTGAACTCAGTGAGAACCAGACAAACTCATTGTAGGGTCTACATGGAACATCAGATCTAAAGAAAAATCCAGAGTGAGTTTACCGGCTCCTGACACACAGCAAGTAACACAGTGGCACCAGTTCGTTCTGCTCTGCAGGATTCCGGCAAAGGATTTCCCCTTTACTTGTCAGAGAACTCACTAAGGCAAGCACTGCACTTTCCCTCTGTGTTCTCAAGTTATTGAGATCTTAAGACTTCTTCCTTTTATGCCACATTCCAAACCAACAGACAGATTTTTAAAACCGGAGGCTGTTCACTGTACGTACAGAGACTGGGAGACTACACAGTACTGAAATCCTAAAACCTGTGAGATCTTGTCATCACCAGAGCACATTCTTTCTGGGGATTCGGCTGTCAGTAGGTCTGGGAATGTGAGATGTTATGGGTTGGACCTGTCCCTCCCTAGCTGCCAGAATCAGTTGGGGTTTCACACTTCTCTGGGATGGGAAAGGCAAAGAAAGGAACAGGGGAAGAATGGCACCCTGGGCACAACTTTCCTGAGAAGTTTATAACTTGGGCCCTGCAAGCACGAATATGAGACCATTGAAAGCCTGTCACCAAGTAAGATCCGTAGATGGGCTTTGCTAGGGCCCGCAATTAACCTCACAACAATTTCTCATAATCGGATTATAAAAGGTGCTAACTTAGATAGCCTGACTGCACAATTTGCTTGGCTGCATGAACTGCATCTCCCTTTTGAGTCACCATTCTTTAATCGAAGACGGACATTTGGGGGAAAGAAAAAGCGATGTTGACTGTTTATGGACATGTAAACAACCTTCAAATCAGGACTTTGGAATAAGGTCCAATAGGTTGTTTTGTTTATCTTCTGCATTTTCTGCAAATAAAGGATAGTTTCTTTAAAGTGAATACATTTCTGGGCCGTTAGGTCAACTTCCTACAATCATTACTGCTACAAGTTTCTGCTTTCAGAAAAGTGAACAGCACCGCAGCTCAAAAACATTTCAAAGTATAGATTCCCCTGAATCCAGTCTAACAGCACCTCTGAATCACTTAACCTGTGAGCTTCCAGGTTTGTTCTGTATCTTACACAGTGTCAACAAAAATGATGATGACTGTTGCAGGTAATTGAAACTAACAGCATGATACCACCAGGTAGCATGACATCCTGTATATATTTATTATATTGATGAGGACCCATCAGTCTAATAATCACATTTCACAGTTGGGTACAAAATCAGATATGACTTTGGACAAGATGATAATGACTTCATACATCTTCCAAAGACAAACTTCCCTAGTGAAAAGAAAATGATCTGCTTTTTCTAATCCAAAAGACAAAAATACAACACAGCACTTGTTTAGATAAAGGATTTCCTACTTGGGACTGTTCATGTGTGCAATAATCAAAGGCAAAGAAGACGCAGGAAGAATGATCAGCATAGAACAAGACACAAACTGCATACTTCTGCTGCATGTTTGTACACTTTAAGCAGGTTTTAAAGCTTTCAGAAATTTTCAGTGGTTTATTATGCTGGAAGAGCATAATTCTGACATTTTGATTAACAAAATAAAGAAACAAAACACTCCTTTAAGGATTCATTGTGGTTGTTTATCACGCATTTAAGAAGGTTTCTGTACTTACAAATGGTGTTATCTGGAGTTAGTATATCCTAGCATCCCTCAAGCATAAGAAAAAGCAGGAAGTTGTTTCAAGAACAGTTCCAGGTTTGGAACTGGGCAGAATCTAAGTGTAGGCATTGTTTCTCTAATTATTAAACTCACCAAGCACTTTATTGAAAACTCTCCAACAGCAGATCTGTGAACTCTGACGAAAACAACTCTCTGCTTACGGAAAGGGAGGCACAGCAACATGGAGCGATATTCAGCAAGATGATCTGAAAGCATATGAAGCCTGTGGTCTGGAAAGGGACTCTCACATCCCGATTGCACCACTGACATTGGGCAAGACTTATTTGTACACTATTCTCTCATTTTTATTGATGAATACATGGATAAAAGTATTCACGATTAAATATTCTCACCCACGATAATATACTAAGGATTCCTTACTTATCACTTACGTAACACCAGTATTATTTTTTTTAAAGAGAATTGTGTAGTATGAAGGTTTAACATTCTTCAAAACAGAAAGTATATGCAGTACAAGAGCAGTTAGAGGCAGACTGGTGGACTGATCCAACCCTTCTTCTGTCTAAAGTGCCATTATAAATCACTTTAACACAGTCCACACCAAGTAAATTGTGACTAAAGGAAAGTACATGAGACAACTGCTGTGAATGATGAAAATCTATGTGCTCTGCTAAAACAAGTAATTAATAATAATAATAATAATAATAATAATAATAAATCAATGAAAAATTAAACTTTTTTTTAACTGTCACTGATGCCACTAAATATTCTGCTGAGGAAATGGGGTTTGGTTAATAAAACATTATAAATAGACTTCTCCCCTCACGTTGCGTGTGGTTATTTCACTATCCTTCCACTCTGCTGGGGCAGGTGGGAGCTCTGTGCCCGTGCCTTGCAGGAACTTCAGGAATTTCAGCTGACAGAGAGCCTTACAGTGAAGAAGGGTTTCTAACCTCTCTGAATTATTCCACTTTCAAGCAAAAGCTTTGCACTCACATACTTATTTTTGTCCCAGTTGCTAGGATGCCTTGGCGACAGACACTTGAAATATCTACGAGTTGGAGACAAAGCTGGAGGCAGGTGTAATCCACACCAGCCCAAAGGGCGGGCAGGAGGCTCGTGTCACCAGTCCCTGCACCAGCGCGGATCCCTTGCAGCGGCACAAGCACTACCCAGGATAGAGCAAACTCGCTTGCTGCCATCTCAGCCTCTTTGTGTCTTACCTGCCTCCCCAGCTGGATGCAAAGAACAGATCTCAGCCTCCCAACAGGGGGGAGGGAGGAAAAGTGCCTCGCTTAATCTGGGCACCCATCCCAACCAGGTCAGAGGAGCACTGGGTCAGCCCTATAAGGAATTCCCCTCCTGGCTGGGGGCCAACGTACTGAAGCAGTAAAGTAGACACTGCATCTTTATTGCTCAGGACTGTGCTTGCTTTGACTGCAAAATCTGCCTCCTGCCTGGGCTGTTGTGACCAGGCACCACCAGACTTTGCAGTTGAGCAAAGGTGGCCAGAACTGGCTTCCGAACACCACCATGATAGTTCCTTGGTGAAGCTCATGCAGATGCTGGCAGAGATTGTGCTAGAAACAAAGCACAAACGATGTATGCACTTGTGCAAAAAAGCACATACAAAGAGGGCTTTTTGTTTTAAACATTACTCATAGAATTCTGCATTTAAAAAGGCAATCACAGTAAGGCCATTATTTAGAATAAAATATCATTTTTCAGGGTGATAAATTAGAATAGTTTCATTAAGTATTAAACATCTGTTCTGAAGGAACTGCCTCTTATTTACATAAAATCTGTGTATCATTCCGCAAAATGAATGCTTTCTATGCTAACAGTGTTGTGGAGGAAGAGCTTTGTCAAGTTGGATTCATTCAAACAACCTTACTTGCTTTACTTTCTCACTGAAAAAAGTTCCACTGACAGGCTGACTGTAGCAGCAAAATTACAATGTAGTGTTACACCATAGTTGAAAATCCTTTTGGCCTCTAATATTTGATGGAAAAATTGTTCTGAGCATAAAAGAACAGATGCTGACAGCCATAGCACTTCTCAGTGTTCATGCCAGTGAGCCATATTTACTTGAAAAGGCTATTCATAACATGAATAGTGTTTCATCTGAGGAGAATTCTATTATACAAGCTGGTATTTGCAGCAAAAGGACCCCCCCCACACACCCCCATTAATTTTTTTTCCCTTTATCCAGCTTTACTTGTTTTACCACCTCTTTTTGTTACATTGGCTGCTTCACTGCTCTGAACATTTCTTGTTTATACATATTGCCGAAAACAACAAACATTAAGCAATTCATAATATAAATGGTGAAATGTTTCAGCAGACTGGTATAAGAATCCATAAAATGTGAAGTTTTAGAAGATAAAAGTAAGAAATCTGAACTGTATATCATTTAATAATCCGGTTTTCTCTCTAAAAGCATCCACAGCTGCTGTCCCTTCATGCCCAACAACAGGATCACCAGTTGTAGCACTAGTAGATAGACCACCGGAGCCTTGGCACGGCTTTTTCAGTGTCAGTGTTCAGTTAGCCAGCAATAACAGCAGTGTCAGATTTGCCCGATCTACAACAAAAACAAACACTTCCAGGTACCTTCTCCTTACAGGAGGTATCTTGCACTCTGTGCAAAGCAGGATGATACTCTGTCACCAAGCTGTGTCAGCTGCATCTTAGCCACAAAAAGCGTTCCTCATACTCATACTCTGTGCTATCTATGCTCTGGGCAGCAGAAGCTGCCATTCAAAACTTCTGGCACCATGCACACACTGACGACAGGCTGGTGTGGGTCAGGTTCCCTCAGAGAGCACACGGGTAGCAGCCCAGCCAAGTTCTTCATCCAGGCAGCAGCAGGAGGTTCACCCCCTCACGGAAAGGAAGGGGGAACATCACTGTTACACTAGCAGTGAAAATGTCCTGCGGCTGTATATTCCCATCAACTGGAATTCGGCACAGGTGGCCACAGAGCAAACCGACTGGGCTTGGTCATCATTGCCATGCACACGTTAGTTCATAGAAGTTTCAGAGGTTTGGGGGGTAGCTCCAAGCCTTGTCTGCTCCAGCATCCCTTCTCCAGCCAAAGCAGAATGAACCCCCACGTTTCCCATGATCACACAGCAGAGCAAAAGGTCTTTTCTCCTTTTGTGGGAGAAAATTAGCCTATTAATCTGCACCTGAATGTAATATTTGAAAAAGAATCGATGAAAATCATCTCATATTTATCTCAACAGAAAACTGGCAATATTGGTAAATTGTTGAGTAAGCTTAGGCAAACACAAGGTTTACACAACCTAGCCCACCAAGAGCAGCAGTCGTTTTTCTATCATACATATTTGATATTTGATACTGTTATCCTACTCAAGGCCACAGTCCATACAAAGGGCATAATAACTTTTTCTTTGGGATGACTAAATAGATTTATTTAGGTTCTAGCTTGTCCTACAGCGCACAGTCTTCCGCCTCAGAGTGACTTGACCTATTCTGTTGCCTAGTGTAGCACAATAGCCACTTTCAACACCAAGAATTTGTTTCTGACATTATATATTGTCAACTTCATTTGCAAACAGACAACTTGAAATGATCACTGTGGATGGAAAACACACACAGCAAACTGGAGCTGCTTGACAGCAAGCCTACTTTTGAGAGCCGGGTGACACATTCACTATCAAATTTTGTATTTTGTCACATCTAGTCTGTAATGTGCATAGCAAATCACTTAAGCACAAAAAATGTCATATAAAACCGGTGGCGGCTTATGACGCAAGTTACAAAGTCTGCTGATTCTTCCCACTGTTCATTTGCAACAGGCAGCTGACTCTGCTTGTTTGTCATACTGCACCATTTTATTTTCATATGTTTATCTCATTCATTACATATATTAGAAGGTTGTCGCAGGCATTAAAAAGCAAAAAGGAGTCCAGCAACACTAGATGCATCATGCCTGCAAGAAGATTCTCTTTATACTAGACAGTGACGTTGCTCCACTGAAGTCCTGGGCAGCACTGCAATCCACGTCAGAGCAGAAAGACATCTTCAGAGATCAAGCTAAAGCACAAACGTTTGAATTGATCTTCCAGTTAGTGGAAATTCTTGAGTGAAGAAATAAATAAATAACTGTTACTACTGTTAAGAAACCAAGGCAAAGATTCACCAACCCTTAAGGTAGGACAGAATATTGTAGAGGCAGGAAACTGTATCAGGCTTCTTATGAAGATACAAGGAGGGCATGGCTGTTCCCACACGGAAATTAATAAAATAAGTGAACTTGGGATCAGTTTTCACAAATTCCAATGCTCTTTGGAGTTTAAGACCCAAAGCTGGTGCTCCAAGTTTTCTGCCTTACTCTAGATTTGTTTACCCAACTTGTGAATCCTTCAGCAGGGTAGAAGAACAGTTTCTCCAGAGTTGTCTCTTTTTCTGTTTCCTCTTCATAGAGTCAAAGTCAGCTTGAGGTCAGCATAACTAAAACTGATTCTTGCTCCCAGGCATATCACTGAGACCTCTTATTTTAGACAGTAAATTTAACATGTGTTTTGGACTGTCATAATGAAGACATCACTTCTTGCAAGTCCTAGCAATGATCAGAACCCTCTTAATCTACAAACACAGAATTCTTATCTCAGTCAAGCCTCATCATCTTCCATACTGATGAGAGAAACTCGTGTTTTCCTGGCCCAGCACAATGTGGTTCCAGTATCATTGGTATTAGTGGCTGTGCTGGTAGTTTTGGACACAATCAGAACAAATCTGTCATGCATATTAAACACATGCATGCACAGGAATACACAAACGTATAACCCAAATGCAAGAATCTCTTCAGGATCCACTCTGCTTTTATGTATGTCTTCAAGAGAAATTTATTCCTGTGGACTCCAGCTATACACCACCAGCATGTCACTTTGGTCTGGAAGCAAAAAGGCATTAAAGAATGTGATCAAACTGTTGAGTTACCAGATGAAGTAGTACAGAAATTGCTGCACGTATTTTCACAGCTAATCATGGAGAAGAACTCAGTGGTTAACTGCTTAGCCTAAAGTTACACAAGTGTGTGAAAGCCAAAACTACACAAAAGGCATTTGACCCTAACCCACAGTTCTGGATTTGTCAGTCTTTGATCACAGCCAACCTGGTATTCTTCATTTGTCAATTTAATGTTCCAAGTCATTTGCCACTCAACATTGGGCATTAAGTCACTTGCATTGCTTTTCTTGAATTTACATACAGATAATCTTTGCCTGCATGAAAAGGAAAAATGTAGTAAACAGACTTTAATTTTGGTATAACCTAGATCAGTTACAAAACAACTTCAATAAGCTGAGCTAAAACAGAAGTAAAAAAATATTCATTATACCTTTCAATTAAATCAGCTTTAATATAGATCAAACTGTCACCAATTTTTCCGAAAGCCTTTTTCTAAAGTAGGGGAAGATAAATCTGGGTGAGCATTATTCTTTAGAGAGCTTCAGCAATTAGTAGTTGTAGAAAAAAATATTACTCTTGCCTGATAGCAGACCTATTTCATGTGATAACCATTTCACTTTTCCCTTTCTTTATGGGAATTTGGCTTTTTCAGGGAGTCCATAGCTATCAGAAGATCTACGTTTAAGCATTAAATATCTCAAAATTCTTCCTGGTTACATTAACAATAACAAAGAAAGTAAAACAGTAATATTTAGAAAACAGCTCTTTATGCACACACACAAGCACAGGAGGACTCTAGCTCTTCTGTTAATAGTATATAATAAGATTCTGTACAATTTGTGTTTTCTAATGCACTGGAAAACTCTCTCCTTGACTCCAGACGTCAACAACCTCCAGGATTACTCTTCCTTTCTCCAGTATCTGAATGACCAGCTCTTACCAATGGGAGATCTGCCAGTTCAGTGAGAGCAGAGCACTGCCTTACAAACACAAAACCTGAAGTCGAAGTTTTCAGTGATGTGTGCTGCAGTTCAGGCACACAGTGTGACCAGACCCCTGTGTCAATGAAATGCCCAATGCTTTCAGTCCGGAGGAGGCTAGTTATAAAAAGGACATACATACTTACACTCCCAGAAGTAAATGGCTGTTCCTGGGGTGAAATTTTGCAGTGGGTATCAGCCTGAATACAAACATCAAAAGGCTACTTCCAACGACTCACAGAGGACATGCAAACGAGAGAGAGAGTGTGAGGAGGGGGCTGGAGAGCCCTCACACTGCCTCAGACCACCTGCCCTGCCATCCATGGAGAAAGGTTCTCTTTTTTGGATAGATCAGGACAGCCGGTTTCATTTGCTGCATTTGCTCTGCAGAACAAAGGTCTTAGATCCAAAGTGTTTTAATTGGGCAGTGTGAACAACACGGCTCCCAATCCCTCCACCGGCTCGAGTTTTTTAATGGATCCAACGCTTCAGAAAATTAGCAGAGTGCTACCCAAAGAAGTCTACGTAGCATTTAAGATCAGTCACCCACAAGCAGGAAGGGCACAGGGCCAGCCAACCGTGAACCCAGAAATGCATGCCCCTGTCAGCACAGTGCCCATAAACCCAATCCTCAGGAAGACTGAAGGAGCCAAGCGATTTTTGGACTGGAGCTTGTTTTTTGGTGTCCTGCTAACTTGGAGACCAGCTAAAGTTCACATTTGCCTGCAGGAAACGGCAAGTAATCTGAAAGGTTTAATTATCATCTCCACCTCACTAGCACCTCACTATTCTCCTTTATATTGCTAGGGAAAATATTAATGTGTTGTTTCTTATTTTGCATTATGACAGTAATGATGTATTCAACTGTTCATTGTTAAAAACAGACACAGATGCAGGAAGAAGCAGCACAGAGGAAAAAACCATCTGTTACTTTTGGGAAAAAGGAGGGAGAATCTGAGCAGGTACAGTCTACTTGATTTTTGAATCAAGTTTGCGAGCCTTGGCAGAAAATGTTTCCATATTTTACAAAAGAAAAAATCTTTGAGAAACAGAAACACATAAACAGGTGCAAATATATATTTATTTATTTTACAAGACACAATAATAATTTACATGATCGGGAAACTACTCACAG
The DNA here is from genome assembly GCA_011057875.1 of Pterocles orientalis. NCBI lineage: Eukaryota > Metazoa > Chordata > Aves > Pterocliformes > Pteroclidae > Pterocles > Pterocles orientalis. The sequence continues at coordinate 26,377 of WKFP01015086.1, forward strand.
AAAGCAATGCTGAATAGTGCTTTGGTGGACAGGTCTGTTACACATTATCCTGACAATTATCTGAGACTCCTAAAGCCAGGCTGACATCTTAAATCACCTGCATTGACTGGAAAATGCCCTTCATGTCCTTCAGATATTAAAACAGTGTGTCAAGGACTATTTGTAAATGGCTTTATGAGTAAAAGATCTGTCATAGTACATGAAATATTAAAATGCAAAGTTAGTATCCCACCAACAGACGTTAGAATTTATAGAGAAAAAAATATTTATCTCTCTATTCGGTATTATTTTCTATATATATTCTCTACATAAATTTTCTCTATTCTGATGTTTCCCTAGCAGACATTAGAATTTACAGAGGAAAATTATTTTCCCTAAAGCAAAACATTCTTCTCTGCTAAACTGTTATCCGATATAACGTACCAGAGTTAGAAACATCAAATCACTGTAGCATGTATTAACCTACAAACCATTTCTTGTTATAATATTAAAAAGCCATGGTACCAGTGTATTAAATAGGGTATTAATACATTAAGTAATAGCTGAGCAAAAATACAGGCACTAGGCAGATAATCAATGAGAGTTAGATTTGCCTTAGGTGCTAAATATATTTTATTACACTGCCTTCCAAAGTGTTTTCATATGAAGAAAAAGAACAAATAACCTGTACAGTGAAAACATTTCACACCATAAACCAGTTTTGCATTCCCCCTTTAGATGTGCCTTACACAAAAAGAAAGAAGTATCCAAGTTGTAAACAGATGTTATTGTGAAGTCTGCTGTGAGGTGCTGTGGTTATTTACGTTCTAAAGCACTGGAAAGGACCCCAGTTTCACAGTGTCAGTCCCAGTGTTTTCTCCATTGGAAAAAATATCTTGCTTTAAATCAACCCATCTACCCTAGTCAGAGAACAGACATACACACTGACAGTGCAAAATACTAATGAACAAGTTTGTACGGCAGAATCAACGACTGTTGAGAAACATTAGTTCTTTAAATATTTAGAAAATAAGGAATATTTTCAAGACAAATGGTGGACTGTTATTTGTCTGTTGCTAAATAAAAAAAATATTAATAATGTTGAAAATTGTGAAACTGGAGCCCCAGGGAAGATGCAAAATATTAGCGCAGCTTGTAAAGATAAAAAGAAAACACGAATACCAATTATTTTTTGAGAAAACTCCATGAAGGCTAGATTGTAGTAAACTGTAGAAAGAATGAGGCAATATGTCTTGCATGTTAGCAAAGTCTTAGGCACTCCCTCATCAGAAAAAAACCATTAGGCACAAAACATTAGGCACAAGTTACACGAATAGCAATAACTCAGAGAAAGAGGGAAGGTACCAGATTCAGGCAGGTGGAGACAACATATGTGGCTGACAAGAGAGCAAATGTATATGCACCACAGCACATACTACTTCTCTTTCTAATCTTTTATAAACTTAACAGAGCGTTTTACAAGGAGGATAAAACCCACTGACTGGTGGAGCCATCCCAGCAGGCTTTCCCTTGTGCTCAGCGGAGCTTTACTGTCTCTGATTCAGACAGCGGATCAGGGAGCTGGACAAGCAGACGCCTGTGCCAGGACCGGGGGATCTCTGCAAGGACAGAAAGGTATCCCAAACTTTATATCAGAATTTTTGCCATTGAAGTAAGGAAGCTGTCATATAATTTATTGCTACCTGCACGCAGTTTGCCTGTGTGTAAAATAAAGATGCAGTTATCAGGGGGATCCAGGTTCAGCATTGAGAGTCAACCTTGAGAATCACCTAAAGGGGCAAACTGCTGCTTTAAAAGCCCAGCCTCTGTGCCTGCATCCTGCTTTCTCCCCAGCCTGACGACATGGGAAGGAGGAAGGAGCAGACAGAACATCCCAAATTTATCGCCTCCTTCTTTCACGTCATCTTGTGCAGCCAGGTTGTCCTCCTTACTTTTTCAAACCTACTGCAACTTAATTTATTTACTTTTGGCATTAACGTAACTGATACAGCAGACTTCCAGATCTTGATAAAAGATAAAAAAACCCAACAAAATATATATACAACCAGATCTCTAGCCAAGTGCAAAGTGCCCTTCTGACCAGGTTCCTCGGGCACCTGATGAGGAGTTAAACCAGAGGTCACAGTTGCTGCCACCATCACTCATATCTGTACATACTTGACACCAGTATCAGCTCTGACAGGGGATTTGTGCAAAAGTCACTAAGAAATAATAATCCAGAAGTAATTACAAAGAAATAATCATTACACTGCTTATTAGACATTCAAATTTCTTTAGAAAAGGATGAAAGTGTCAAAATGGAAGCTGGAAAGTGATGCTAAAATAAGTAAGGACCTGGTTAGTGTAAGTAAACTTCTTATACTCTTAAGTTTAACAGTGTTCTGCAAAATTCATATGACTTGAACATCCTTGCTGGCAATGTCACTGGCAGTGCATGACAGTAGTGTTTTGCTTTCCTGAACCTCAAAGTTGCCGTAAGACATTAATTCCTCCACTAAAATCCCAAAACCCACACCAGGAAATGTAGCCACTTAACCTCTAGATTCAACATGTATCTATTTCAACATATTGGTATGAATCCATTCCTGCTCTAAAAGGACAATAATTCTTCTGAATTTGGACTACTAGATACTGAAGGCAGACTACTAGATACCTGCAGTTGTTTGCAGCCATCTGGATCTGCTGCTCACTTCATGGGGATCTCTGGTAAATATCAAAGGTAAACATCACTGGAATGTTTTTGGAGGACGAGGTTTGAACAGCGAAAGAAGAAAAGAGCTCACTTTCTCCAGTTACCAACTTCAGAAGATCACAAGGTGCCAGTGCACGGTGTAATCACTCTGTATTTTTCTGATTTAAGTCACCCAACAAAAAACCTGAAAACAACCACGGAGCTTTTTATTCATCACGGTTTTGTTGAAATAGAGGACTGCTTCCCATCCCCATATACTGAGAGGTTATAAATAAAATATATATAAATAAGTTCTCAAAGAAATTAACATCTTCAGCCTCTTACCTTCCTAGGAAGTCTCATGTTAGTTATTTCTTTGCCCACCTCACATTAGCTACTACATAACTCTAATCAGTTTGGCTTATCATTTGCTATGTAACACCACTAAATAGTTATATTATTAATCTTATAAATTATTGAAAGTTGATAGCTTAATTATTGACATTTGATTAACTTATCGTAACAAGAATTTTTTTCTACAACTTAAAAAGATGGTTTGAAGAAAAAGCCCAAGCTGCCTCTTTTCTGCTGACTGGTACCAACAATGCACAGACCTACAAATGTCATTAACTGCACCTAAAAACTCACACTGGCAGAGACATCTACTTGACAGCCTCAAATTGACCAAAAAAAGCAAAATGCTGCACAAATCTATCCAATGATACACAAACACACACGATATTGCACCCAAAACACTACTTAAAATCATTATCATTCAAGAGATGAGTTCTAACAGGTTAGAGAACAGAAAAACTGAAGCTGACTTAATGGGCAGTTAGGCAACATTTTTCTTCTTGTTTAGAAACAAAGGCTTGATTTGCCACACAGTAGTCATGCTCTGCTCTGAAGACCAAATTATTCATTTCCTCGCAAACCTTTCTAGTGCAGTCAGTATTGTATCATCAGCATGCTTCATGTAGGCCCTAGCTGTGCACATATAGCTGCAGATCTACAGGATATAAATATTCATAATTTGTAGAACGTGTCTTTGTCTATACAGAAAATATATAAAATTATGTTAATTATAGCTGTGCAAATGAAGTAGGGGCAAGCTTAAGAATGACACCTTCTAACAGCTACATAACATGAAGAGACTTAATAGAGCTACTCACGGGGAGAACTTGCATTAATAGTTTGCAAAAGTAATGAATTGAAATTTCTAAGAGTTACACAATAGAAGATCACTATGAGGGTGGTGAGACACTGGAACAGGTTGCCCAGGGAGGTTGTGGATGCCCCATCCCTGGAGGTGTTCAAGGCCAGGCTGGATGAGGCTTTGGGCAAGCTGGTCTAGTTGAGGGTGTCCC